>APFE030645159.1:12651-41953 GCA_000404065.3 Pinus taeda
TACTGATGGTGACCATGATGTATATTTGAACCAAAACTATAATAGAACCCATAACCACTACCCCTCTTGTCATTTGTGTACATCCATCTTCCACCTATGACTGTTTCATCCATGTCCAACATGTTCCTTGATCGATATCTGCTACCGTATGGCATATTATTCGTATCCTCCTATCTATAACTAATTTATTATTTTCCTTATCTCTATAAATATGAAAAACTCTAAAGGGTCACTAGATTAAAATTTACTTTCATTTCCTCTGCCCTGGAAAGTCTTTCCTGTGACTAAATTATATTGTCATTATCCACCTTACAACTTCTTATTTATGCCTTTAGACTTCTCAAGGTATTTGCTATGTCAGGAGATTACTCATCTCTTGGCTTCTCATTTAGTCTATAAGGAGAGTCATGTAAAATGTAATACACCATTCTACTTTTTATATTTGATTGTTATCACCAAAAAATTGATCTAGCCTAATTTACTAGATGGATCGAAGTACACCATGTAAAGCCAATTTTACCATAGTAAAATTGCTTTCACTATGATAAATTACTTAATAAACCACCTTTGTTAAGTAATTTATAATTAAACCCATGAAGAGTAATTAAATAAATCACTATTTATTTGATTTTCTTCTAGGAATAATTAATTAAACCATTCTTCAATTATTATTCCTTGTCATATTTGACCCAATCATGAAAAATAAACAGATAAATCATTAATTATATTATTTTTCTCTAAGAATAATTAATTAGTCACTAATTAACTATTAATGTTTGTCAAATTTGACTAAATCCCTTAGGAATAATTAAATAATTCATTATTTGTTTATTACTCCTTGACCAATTTCTTGAGATGATAAATAAATCATTTATTTATTTATTATTTCTAAATAAAATTTTAAATACTTTTTCCCTCCTAACAAAATATAATAAAATATTCCAAGTGCTTATTCCATGAATGGGGTTAATAATATTTTATTATTGCTCATTATTCGAGGATAAATCAATATTTTGTTATAAATAGAAGGGTTTTCAATTCATTATTCACTTTTGATTATTTTCATTGTTGCACTCATTGTTGTAACTCTCACTATTTTCATTGTCGCACACCATATTTTTGTTGGGTTTACACATTACAAAGGAGAGAGACTATACACAAGCTAAGTACATTTGATCATAGCCAAGAACCCATCCCATAGATGGGGACTACTAACATTTATTTGTTCCATTCACAAGTGTTATAATAAACTATTCTTTGAATATATGGTTTCCATTGGATGATTGGAGTTATTACTATTTCCTTTTGTGGTTTAACTATGATTGTGGTATAGATCAGAATTTTGGCAGGTTTTGTTTCTATCAGTTGTTGCAGATCTATAGTGTTTAGCAACCATTTATATTGTTGATATTGTTTGTCATCCACAATCTTAAGTGGGTTCTTTTCGTACCTCTTTGAGAAGAAAACACTACAACAAAATTAGCGACTCTGCTAGGGATTTTCTAATTGTTTCCAATCACAAAATTGGTGACTCCACTGTTTTATACTTCAAATCCAAAAACCTAGGTGACCTTCAGTTTTCAGATTAGGTTTTCTTCATTTTTCACTCTCTTAATGTTTCATAGCTTTTTAACCCTAGTTCTCTTAAATTTCTGACTTCTGCAAGATTTCTGGTGTTTTCCACCGTTCATAGGAACCAACCATGACAGAGATGATAGTTTTTTCCAACATTTTTTCACTGACAATCACGGAGCAAAAATCACATTTTTTAGCCCGAAAAGTGTGATCCCACCTGAAAATAGGTCGATACCTGCGATTTTTGGGTTTTACTGTTTATATCAAATATGTTTTTGGGTTTTGTTGAGAGTTTTATGTTGGGTTGTTTGACCTCTGTCTCATCCTACTTAGGCCTTGATCTACTCTGATTTACTCATCGAAGTGGAATTTTCCCCCCCTAGGGCTTCTACTACGCTTCCACCTTTATAGGAGGAGTTTAGCTAAGTGAGTAGTCTGAGTTTCTCCAACACTTTTAGCCATATTTTCCAGATCTTTACCCTTTCATTTTATATCTATAAATATAGGTTGTCACCATCCATATTTCATATTACAACTTGTTTGGTCATTGTCCTTAGGGTCCCATCGGTTTCCATAAGTGTTTCACTCATCTCCCTATATTTTTGCAGCAATCTTCTTCTCTGGTTTTTTTTGTGTTGTTGCACCACTTTCCAGCAGCTTAGTGTCACTGACATTTATATCTCTTAACATTTTTAGTGTAATTTTCATCTTCATTTTTCTCTTCATTTTCTGTTGTTAATTTCAGTTTATTTTCACCAAGATTTTTTCTTTTTTGCAAATATGATCTGGGATTAATCAATAAATGCACTTTCACACACAAGCACACATTAAGCAAAGGGCACTTGGTTTACATGCCAATCCAAGACTTAAGATAATAAATTTATCTCCCCTCATCAAGACAAAGGTATATTGTTCATCTCCCTTCACCATTTCCATGTCATGTGTGTCTTACCACCATTGTGCCACCCAAGCACTTGTTGCAGAGACTATTAGACCTTCACCCCCAGTTTCTTCTTGGGCATATTACCCCTCCCTGTCAGGTTCGACTTTGTAGACCTCCGATTCCCCATATCGACTCTTTTTCTGATTCTTTTATTTCCTCATCTGATTCCAAGCCTTCTTCACCACATATCATCACCATGTCTGGACCCACAACTAGTGCAGGAACCCAACCTGGTGTTAGCTCTGGTTTTATCCCAATGGTCAAATCAAGCAGAACAATCTCAAGAACCCTTCTGGTAAACCCCATGCTCCCCTTTATGCCTAGGTTAAGTCTACCATATTTTATCCAGTTGATAAACAACCCCATACACCATGATGCTAGTTAGCCTTCTATGTCGACTAAAATTCCCTCAAACATCCCAAAGTTTAAGGGTAATGCTGGAGAGGATCCTACCAACCATGTCTAATCCTTCCACATGTGGTATTCATCCAACTCCAATAACCGATGAATACATTCATCTTCATCTATTCCAACGCACCCTCACTGGAGATGCTGCAAAATGGTATGTAGACTAGCCCCCCTCATCTCATTCCATTTTTGTGACTCTTGCTAAAGCATTCCTGTCATATTTCCAGTTACCTCTCCGATACAACACTAGTAAAGAGTTATTGACCTCATTCCGTCATTCGTCAGCCACTCACCTTTCTAACCATGTTCAAGAGTGGCGTAGAAGGAGGAGCACATGCTTTTCCCCTCCCTTCAGAGACCGTGCCTATCTAGATTGGTTTCTAAGGATCCTTTTAGCACCCATTGGAAAATATGTTGCATCCCATTTTCCTCAGACCGAGGAAGAAGCTCCCCAAACCGCTCTAAGATATGACCTGATTTATGTGAAATGTAGTTATGTCTACACCGTCATTCCAGTCCTCCCCCGCAGTGGAGGTGCCAATGCACTGGGGGCATCTCACGCCACCGACGGTATCGTTGGAACCCTTTCACAACCTTCACCATATACACAACAAAGTTATGGCTATCCACAAGGGGGCACCAATTCCTCCAACACTTATTCCCCTCCTGGTAGCAACATGTTTTTAGGGCCAATGAATGCTCAACCTACCTACCAAACCATTTCTCCTCCCTATGCACAACTGAGCGCTCCATCCCCTCAAGAATTAGTGCTAAAGATTCCCATGCATCCTCCGCTCCATCAACCATGGCCCCCTCAGGGTCAAGTGTTTGCACAGTTGAGTGTGACCGATCCCCAAAATTAGAAGAAAAATAATCAGGGGAAAGGTAACAATGGTAACCAAGGTAATCAAGGCAATCAACCTAGTGAACCCTAGGGGAACTAGCCTAACACCAACAACCATCAACAAGGCAACCAACCTAAGCAAAACAAGGCTATTCGTATGAACAATCCCTATTCATGTTGTGGTGTACATGGCCATTATACACATGAGTGTCCTCTCTTACCCCAGATGCACCAAATGTGGGAAGCTTAAGTAGCTTCTAGAGGTCAACAATATCCTTAGAATCCTGCGCCATCTCAACTGACAGTGCTTAAAAATATTTTCCCTCAGTAAGGATTTGTTACTGCTCAACCTCAGAAAGGACAAGCAGCCCATCTCCCCAACCTTATGGTCCTTGTGACTACTAGATCCTTATGATGAATTCTGATGAGGTTAATCCCTCTGATATCAACCTACAAACTCAGTCGAATCAATATGACAAGCCACTGAACGCGTCCGTTATTGAGTCCAAAACAAAATCATCTTCTGAGCCTCTTACAACACCAAAAGGTTCACTAGAGATCCCTCAACCTAAAATTCAGGCCATTCTTAAGATATCTAAAGGACCATTACATCGTAATGTAGCTTCTAACCGAGTTGCACATACATACAGTATAGTAGACGACTTAGCGCAATCACCTGCCACCATGTTGATGCTG
Organism: Pinus taeda; assembly: GCA_000404065.3. NCBI lineage: Eukaryota > Viridiplantae > Streptophyta > Pinopsida > Pinales > Pinaceae > Pinus > Pinus taeda. The sequence goes on from APFE030645159.1 coordinate 17,118, forward strand.
GAAGTACTCTAGTCATTCCCATCTCAAAAGAAAGCTCTACTAACTGCCTTGGGTGTAATAGATCCTTCTAACGATCGTTTGATTGTCTTCCCTATTGATACATCAGAACATCCCCCATTTCCTTCATCCATTGTTTTCCAGATTCCAGTCTGAGTCCGTAATGCCATCATCTCCTTATGCGTTATTGATGAAGGTGCATCCACCTCTGTGATGTCCACTATCATTTGGAAACAACTTAAGTCACCTGAGTTGTCACCCTCCCCCATCACTTTTCATGCTTGGGACAGACACTCCTCCCAGCCCCTTGGCACGTACTACAATTGTCCAGTGACCCTCGCGGGAAAGACTATCCATGTCGATATTGAGCTTATTGGTGCCCCTTTGGATTGTAACATTCTCTTAGGTCATAGTTACACATATGCCATGTAATTCGTCGCATCCATTGTGTTCTGCAAGATGTGATTCCCCATGAAGGGAAGATCATTACCATCGATCAGTTGACTTACTACGAGCCAGCATCCATGACCTCCCCCGAATCCATTATCCCATCAATGTCAGATAAGCAGTCCTCACCCCCTCTTAATGGCGTCTCACCCGAAGTCCATAAAGATTCCTCATTGTTTGGTGCTTTTCCTGGTCCTCCCTCTCCCATTTCAAATCCTAACTCTATGAGTGTTGGAATGTTACAAGTGTCATGGGCTGCTCTCAAGCAGTCTGGCAAATCTAATTCATAACCAACTCCTTAACACCCTACGGTTACCATCCCTATTGAGCCCTCTAGATCAATCCCTTAGGACCTCCTCAGTTTGTGGGTTCCTCACCTATGTTTCCACTAGGAGTTGATCCTCCAAGTCTCAATGATTTAAGAGCTATTCCGCCAATATATTAATCTACAGGCAAGATACCTTTATTATTGCCCCCTCCCAGTGTATTTTCTGTACCTGTCATGGCTTTTTTGGTCCTTCCTCACATGACCTTCGAAATCCTAGTATGGTACATCAATCCCCCTGCAAGAATTCTGCCTAGTCAACTACGACCTTATCATGCTTTGACCTCAGTTTAGCTGGTCCCTACAACCCATGTTGCTACTTTAGTTCCATCACAACCTCAATAGGAACCCACTCCTATTGCAAAATCATCTGGACAAGGGGGCAAAGCTAAGAGGAAATAACCTAATGAAAAGGCTCCCCAAGCTCCTCTAGCCCCTAAGGCCCCAAAGTCGTCACCTCCATGCGCTTTGTGTAAAGTTGTTTCGCATGCCACCAATAATTGTCTAAAACTTCCTCATCTCCAACCTTTGGTTCATGAAACATTCCTTGAGACAAATATCCATGAATTCCATGTTAACTTGTCGGGTCCACCCAAGAAACTTAGAACATTGCACACAAACCACCATTGTGCCCTGTGTGATCATCATGCTCACTATTCCCATTCTTTCCCTCTTCTCGATGAATTTTGTAATTTCCTTGAAGCGCTTCGCGAATATGAGGCCACTCGTCATGGAACACCTACTCCTCTACCCATGGATTCTGGTACCCCTAGTCAACCAGAACAGGGGGGCTCCAGTCCCACCATCATGATCCCTCCCCCCGATGTTGATACGATTGAAACCACAGGCCATATCCTTTACCTCTCATCATCCTTGAGCTCCTCACAACCAAACCTTTCTAAGGTTTTTGCGCACACTTATATCATCCATCTACCAGCTCTTCATCTACCATTTTAGATGATGCGTATGTGAACTGTATTTCTCAGGTTGATGCACCAAGTACTACCGCTGCATCATGTAGTCAACTTTCCTCCCATCTGCACATCCTCCATTCTAATGAGGATATCATGGAAGCTATGTCAACCCATGATTACCCTTGCACTTAAGCAAGGGGGCACATTTATTTGGAGGATTCTGAAGGCCAATTCCTTCCTAATTCTCCCAATGAACTCTACCTAAATAAATTTTTTTCATAGCATATCCCTTTGATTCATGTGTCTTTATTTCTTCCTTGTAGAAAGGTAGATTTCATCACACATTTCAGATGGATCCATCATCCACACTATATATTGGTCATGCTAATGGTACGAGTCACTTCTTGAGAAATCTAGCCTTGGTACCATGGGCCATTTTTACCCCCTTGCATACATTATTCCTCTTGAACAGCATGTGCATTGGATCTGCCACCAATAACTAGACTGAATATGATGCATTGATAGGTTTGTCGGTCGATACCCTCACTCATCGCATCCTTCATCTTCATGTTCCTGTAGATCCCTTGCTACTTGTGAAGTAATTGAATGGTGTGTATCATGTGCATAACCAAGTCCTATTTAGAAAATATCTACGAGTTAAGATGTTAGTACGTGAATTTGAAACCATTCCTTTCAGTCATGTTCCTAGAGACAAAAATAGCTATGTAGATACCATTTCAGATAACATTCTAGATTGGCATTTATCACATGTATACCACATAAGACAACCATAAACAAAACAAATGGCGAACCATCATTGTCATATAAAAATAGATAATCATATTATGTATGGTATAAGTGTTTGGAGCACATAGCTCTAAATACATCCGGTATGCCCATATCATACTAGGGGGCACATAGGCCCCTGCATATCCTTATCATCCTTTGGAGTATTTCATGCTAAGTTGGGCCGAGATGCTTGAATCCATTTTTTGGGCATTCAAAACACAATGGAGCTCCAAAAACTCCTCCTACTAGGGGGCATCATTCCCACCTTTGCATACAAGGTCAATCCACTACATCACATATTCTTGCAGGTAGTATCCTGTGGTTGGGGGCATGATGGTTTTCCCCTAGCCATTTTCTCAATTAAGTCTTGGCCTAGACCCCACCTGTTACACTAAAATTTGTCACCATGACTATCTGCAGTTAGTATGGCTCCATCAACAGTCATACTATCCTCCTTGTCAAGCCTTATACCTCTGCTCTCCATGTCAAACTTGGAGAAAGAGAGAAAGTCATTAAAAAACATGTTTATCTCTGGGTACGCAGGTTCTCTCTACCTTGCCTGCGTGTACGCATCCCAAGCTCATTGTACATACGTACTTATACACTCTGTAAGTCAAGGGATGGGTGCGTACTCTTGTAAATGTCAAAAGGCACGAGTTTCATCTTAAAAAGTTACTTGTGGTCATTTCTAGAGCATTCTAGAAGATTTTTTGACGTGTATTGAGCGCCTCCAGATGGTTCATGCATCCCTATGAAAGAGGAACTTATCCCATCAAGAGAGGAACTACCCCATCCAAAAGAGGGGAGTATCCCATTGATGTTGGACCTGATTAACTTCCTCTAGAACACTATAAAATACAGGCATTGGACCAGAGGAGGGGAGGTTGAAAGCTGAACATTCCAAAGGGTAGATGCTGCTGGAATTAGGACTTCCTTGTAGAAGCTTGTGAGGAGAGATTACCATCCTTTCTTGTTTCATTTGGAAGTGGGTGAGCTTATCAAAGTAAAGAAAAACTCTTGCTAGACCCTGGGAGGAACTTGCACAACACCAAGGCTCAGGTTGTAATGGTTTCTTTTGTTTCCTATTAATACAAATAAGTCCATTCTTCTCAACAATTTGTTATTAATGAGTTGTTTCATATACTCTTGGTCTGTATGTTGAATATGTTTTATTTTATGAGATATTCAGGTGTTATTTAATCGTTTGATTGTTAGTGAATGCAAGTTTCGAAGTGAAGGAGGAGCTCATCCGGATCGACAAGGCTGGACTACTACAACAGCGTTGGACTACAGGTAGGATCTAAACACTTGAGTTCTTGTATGGTAAATGCATGTTTAGAGAAGGATTGCTCTTAATTGTCTTTTTTGTCACTAGAAAGTCTTAGGCTTCTAGGGAGGTTGGTTTTTTCCGCAAGATTAACTCTTTCCGCATGACAAGAAGTTTTGACGAGTTGTTGACAAACTTGCCAAATTTGACTCATCATGGGTGCAACATAGGGACAGAGCAAATACTTCGCTAGGGCTAGTTTTAACTTGACCATCTTCACAAGGGGGATAACTTCTGACTCACAACGACCTCGAAACTTAGGTAAAAAGGGTCTTCTTTAGGGATAATGAAATGAGACACTCTTCTTGAGATTGCAAGGAAGGTAATGACACATAATTGGCAACATGACACAGCACAAATGTCAGTAACATGGACTGGCAGTATCCGGGATTAGGGAATGCATAGTCGGCGACAAATTACTGTGTAACAGGTCCTATAATTTATAGGATCACTAGGTGATTCAATATTTTCCCATTTATTTCAGTATGTAAATAATATTGCATTTGCAAATGATTTCCAATATATATATATAAATAAAAATGAAAAGGAGGTATATAAAAAAATATAACAAAAGAAAAAGAAAGGAAAAAATAGAATAAATAAAAAATTGATAAAAGAATTCCACAAAAAAAATGTGATCGTGATGTCAGTTGAAGTGCCACTGATAGTATAATAATTTTTGAAAAAGAAATTCATGAAATTGTGTGCAACTTGTTCAAAATGCTACAAAACGTTTTCTTGTTTGAAACATACTGCTTAATCATGTTCAAGAAAATTTCAATTTATGTCAATTAGGTTAGACTAAATAACTTAGGCAAACAGTGTAATCTTGTCTAAGATAAGGTTAGGTAAGTTAGATGAAGAAATTAATCCAACAGTGTAATATGGATTAATATAATTGTTAGATTAGTTTTAACTTTTTAATAGGTGTTTTAGCCCTTTAAATTGAAAAAATAAATAAATATTTGCACTCCTAAATGCACCCTAGTTGGTTTTAGTTATGTCAGCTTGGAGGAAAATTCAACTTATTATAAAAAATGCAAATAGGTGGTATCATTTTTCCAAGGTCTGGACTTTTTTGTAAAATTATATGGTTAATCAGACATTTTGTCATCAATTCTCAAATTCCACACATCTCCTTTCTCTCAATCACATGGTCTTATTCATCGGATAGCTCCTGCTCCTCCCCCCCCCCCCCGCGCCCGCCATGTCTCCCTTATTAGTGGGGGGTCCGAAAAAGCAATTTCCCTGCTGAGCTCCGCCGCTACGTGTCCCTCTCACACTATTTTGCAGCCCCCTCACTTTCCACTTACCACTCATACCCCCTCTGAAAAACACTCATCCTCACACCCTCTCCTACCAATGATCCCATGCCCACGCCCTTTTCCACCTATTGCTCGGCTCCATGTCGACTGACCGTTACAACACTCTCGTTGCCACTTCCTCCCATTGCCATTTCTTTCGATTGTAGAGTAATTGCTCCCATAAACAATCATTTCATTTAATGGTCTCGCTCCATGAAAACTTATAAATCCCTGCACTCACCCTCGAACACTTCCTTTCCTAATTATCACATTCTCTTAGCAATATTAATCTGATCTTTGTTTTCCCTTGTCCACAATTCATTGCTGACAAAGTAATAAACTACAAGTTATTCTTCCCAAGAAATTAGCATTGTCTTCCTCTTCAATTTTACTTTGTTACCAAAATGGCCCCTAAGACCAAAATTGATGCCACTATGGTAAATCCTATGCTTTCTCCCTCCATGGATTTAGACCACATTCCCTTAGTCGACATACACTACAAAATTGCTGAAACACAGTGTGAACTCGACCTCTTTGAATTACGCTGTTGGTTTTGAGACAACCATCTATACTAGTCATATGAAATTGGACTTTGGCAATCCAGATTACTCCTATTCATTTTTCCTGAATCCTATTATTTCTTAGATTTTTTCCTCAAATGTCAAGTCTCTTATCTCTCAAGAAAAAGATTTGGCATATCCCCTAATGGTGAAATCCTTTTCACCATTACCCTTCATAGTATAAATCAGATGTTACAGATCCCACACAGTGAATCCATGACTCCCTTCTCCATTGAAGCTCTTAAAAGTATCTACCTAAAGCTTACTTTTCCCCAGAGAGCTAAGATTTTTTAAATCTTCCTCCCATAATATTCTATATTTCCCAACAAAAACCCCCCTTATCCCTCTTCTATTTCCCCCCCAGAGGACTAGATAGATTATCTCTGCCTTGTCTTGTCTAGTTGGATATTTCTCAGATGAATGAGTAGATGAGCCTATTTCAAATGTTCTATCCATCCTTTCCACAGAAAAACGACCTTCAGTCATTTTTACTATGGTCACTTTCTTGCAGATACCATACATGAACAATTCCTTCAGTTTTTTACTGAAGGACTGTTCAAATATTCTTCTATTTTGATACATATGTTTCTTTTCTTCTAGACAAACAAGTTTTCTTTTGCATTGAAGAAACTCAATGAACAGGGTGAGCCTCAGTCTATAATATTTTGGACTTCAATCATCAGAAAAAATTCAGAGGAGTACAGGTTCAAATATTTTATAGATCAATTCATATATCTAGAAACTTGTTTGTTGAGCAGCCAACAAATTCCTAGGATCAATGGAGACATTCAAAAGGTGTTGCATCTCAATGAGCAAGTGAAAACAGGTGATTGGTATTTATACCAAAATTATACAGATATCAGGGTTTATGGCTCTGAGTTTCCGCCTTATAAACTACCAAAATACCTTCCTATGAGGAGATTTGCCTTAGAATAAATCAGGAAAATAATCCAATCATATAACATTCACTTTCTGGCAACTAAGAAGAAGTCACAGTTCAGAATCAAAACACAGATAGGGCCATTTTTCTGTAACAGTAGAGCAATACGAGAGGAAGAAGACCTCCTTATAAAATAGATGAATTTTTCCCTCAGCTTCACATGGTCTTAAGACCCCTTTGGGGTAATTTCTAAGATAAGGGTGGAGCAGAAGACAACCCGTTATGTACATATCTAAAGACCATAAATTGAGAAATATATGAATCAATAGGATTGGGAAGAGAACACATTACATGAAGTCAAGGAGAAGGTGTCATCCATAACCGCTTCATAGACTCCTATCCCTAGAGAGAAAACTAAGAAAAGGAAAAGATAAGATGATTCTTCTCCAGTAACAAAAGTCTCAGCAAAGGAATTCAAGATCTACACAAAGAAAACAAAGATAAGCTCCAAGGTAGATTTCACACCAAAGAAGGAAACATAGGGTGTTATTGTACTCACTCTCCCTCATACTTCATAGTTTGGTAGCAATACCACTGATTCTTCATCATCCTCAACCAATAAATAGGATCCAGCCACAACACCTCATACAACAGGATCATTTGTAGAACAGATGTAGTTTGACAAAGATACAAAGAAAACAAACAAAGTAATGAAGCTCTCCATGACAACATTTATACTCAATTTAGGAAGAAGTCTTCCTCTACTCAACACAGACTCAATTCAACCTATGATATAGAGAAAGGGAGAATGCATATGGCATTCTTACAGGCTCAAGTACCCCAACCTAAAGCAGCAGCTGATTTCAAGCAGACCACCTTTGAATTTGACGCAAAAGATGTCCATCCTTTAGACTAGATAGACATTCATAGGAAAACATGAGAGATGGCATATTAAAATTTTACACAGACTACCATTACTACTTCCAAGTTGCATCTATCTTTGAACAATGTTCAATCACAACTCAAACTAGAAAAAAATTCCTCTCTGGTCAAAGATAACATAATCAAATATTTAGAGGAGATGGTGATTAAGTGAGGTTATGATCCAAGTAATTCAAAGGTTATTGAAGAGATCATTAAGAAGAATAACAATGATATAGCATCCCTAAGGAAGTAGTTGAAGTTGTCTATTGCTGAAGATCCTCAGGAAAAGAAATTAGGAGAAATAGATATACAAAAAGAGAAAATTTTGAAGCTATTGGTGGAGCATAACACACAGATTAAAGAAATGGAGGCTGAGATGGATAAACTAATTAAATAAAAGGAGCAGAATGCAGCTGGGGTAGCATAGCCTTTGAAGGCTATACCCCTCATAGTTGTAGCGCCAACTAAACATCTTCATCAACTTTCCTTGTAACCAAAACCACAAATGCATTAGAAAAGCTGGTTAGAGCTATGGAAGACATGAAAATAAGAGACAAGGAGATTGAAAGTTTGAGAGCACAAGTACAAATTCTACAGGAAAAACAAAGCAAATCAGATGATTGTCTCATAGCAGAAGTGTAGAAGTCAAATAGGTTGAGTTCCTAGTTAGAAATATTAGAGTAGAAGAATCAGATTGGCAAGACTTTGGGTGAAGCCAAGGAAAGAATATGGAAGGATATTAAGGAATCAATAAATGAAATGCCGCCCATTATCCAAATCATTTTTGAACAACAGGAAATAATTCAAAAGGCAATGGAAGTGATTGCACAGACTAAGGAGGAATTAGCTGATAGACCGAAAGAAGAAAATAAGATTATAAAATTCCTCAATTCAAGGAATAAATATGAGTTGGAAGATTTGCAGATTGAAGACAGAACATAGAAAATTTTAGAAGTTAAGAAATTTTTGGTCAAAAAGAATCTAATCCAGCAACTTGAAGAGAAGTGTCAAGTACTACAAATTGGTGTTCACAAGTTCCTCGACATAATTTAAAACACTACAGAACAAAGGAATGCTAGGATTGCTGGTTTTAAATGAAAAATTGATGAATCTGTCAGATTATAACGAAAAATTATTAGAGAAGGCTAAAGACACTGGGAAATTTTCATCCATATAGTGAATTCTTACAGGTAAAGCGTTGTTGGAAGCATTAGGACATGAGCTAGAGATTCAGCATGAGGTGAAACACCTTTTCCTCACCAAACCTACCTTTGCCAAATATATTGAGGTAGATGAATTTTACAGGAAAATGTTAGAAGTTTCTATCCTAGGTGAAGAAAGATGGGATGAGTTATTCAAGTTACTAGGGTAACAAGGTACTTCATTGTATAGCTCGGCATCAATAGTGCAACAAGATTCAAAGGGAAAATATTCAGAACTTCCACAAAAACAGTGCCAACACTTCAAGCAATTTCAATATTCCTAAAAAAATTGTAATAGTTAGATAGATTATGTTTAGGAACTCCTTAAATATATCTAGGTTAGTTATGACATGGTTTTTTGTAAATATGTTTATAAATACCCCTCATTTCAAATGAGAATGGGTTAGTAATTGTGGATTATTATTGTTTTGTACTCAAACGAAAATATATTGTAGTTTATAGAACATCAGTGGACCTATTCAGTAATAAAGGAAGTTATTCACAAGATTATTGCATTCATTTGATTGGTGAAGTACATCTATTGTTCTTTGTTTATTTTCTTTGTCTATCATGCTTATGTTTTCTTTATTCTTAGTTGTTAAACATAAGTATAATTATAGAATTTTTTTCTTAACACTCTGTACTCGTTAACATTTCTTAATTTATCTCAGTTGATATTAAGTAAAGGAATTCCTCAATTCTCTTTTTCTTAATTGAATATTTTCTTTTCTTCTTTCCATATCATTTAGATTAAAGAATCCAATAGGTGGGATAAATTTCCCCATGAACACTTACCTTAAAAAGTTGTTTTAGATTCATGATTAAATAGATTACTCCATAGCCCAATGGTGATCTGACCAGTTTATCAATCAAATTGTTAGGTCCCTATACTACTAGTATAACCCCTTATTGTTATTAGTACAAGCACCTTATTATATTTTTGTGCCCATGTAGTCCCCATATTGTTATTATTGTGCCCTTACATTATTATTGTTATGTCGGCTCTGATTATATTATGACCCCTTAGACTCCTATATATAGAAAGGATGTCTTCTCATTTGTATCATCCAAGAATTGTTCATTTGTGTAATGTAAAGAAGGTTGCCCCCTCCAAGAAGCTTATTTCTAAGGTATTGATCTATCTTTTCTATCTTTTTGTGAGCTTGTTTCATAACATTCGGTATTAGAGCTTTGGATTCTAGGGTTTCACTGCTCCAAGCAGGTCATCATAGATTTTCACTATAACTTTTTTTCTACAGTGTTTCAGAAGCTAAAAAAAAACCCATTTTTGATGAAATCTCTCTAAACCTCAAGTTCGAATTTCAGATATTGTCTCGATATATTTTAGTATATATGATCTGAGGAAGTTAGGGTTTTTGCAAGCTCCATAATTTCATCTAAAACAAGTCATCATGGAATTTTCGCTATAATTTTTTTTCTACGAAGTTTCAGAACGTAAAAAAAAAACCCATTTGAGAAGAAATATGTCTAAACCTTGAATCTAAATTTCAGATCTTGTCTCTCTATAATTTCGGATTTATGAGCTCAGGAATTTAGGTTTTTGTAGACTCCCGAATTACATCCTAAAAAGGTGACCTTGGGAAAATCGTCATAACATTCTCTTTGAGAATCAGATTAAAATTTCGTAAGAATTTACAAAAAGTGGACAGACTGTATTTTGTTTGGGTATAATTTTGAGGACCTAAGGTTGAAACAGTGACACGTGGCATGTCATACAAGTTCACTCTACTAAACTAGTCTATAATTAGGTCATCGCAGGAGATTGGGAATAGATCTCTCTTTAGGAATCCAATTGCAAACAGACTTGTGGAGTTAGAAAGAAGACTTAGAGGGCTATTATAGGCTAAAATTTCAGAACTTAAAGTTTTGAAAGTATAGAGTTACAGTGGTTTCAAGATTGCTCTTAAAATTAAGAAAAGGCGATATGAGGAAGTTTGATGGCAAGGATCCATTAAATTGGATACTACAAATGAAGTAATATTTTGATCCACATGAGGTGAAACTATTACAAAAGGTACATATTGCATCTTCATATTTAGAACCGAATCAATTTTTATGGTATAAAGGGCTTTGTTCTCATAAACCACTTTTTACGTGGTCAATTTTCATGGAGGAAATGATAGCACATTATGAGGATACAACGAGAAACACCTTCTTTAGCCAATTGATAAATCTCAAACAAAATTGGTCAATGGTAGAGCCTATTGAGGACTTTCAAAAATTGAATATAAGGGAAAATTATATTCCAAAAAAGTAGAGGATTGATGTCTCCATAAGGACTTTAAAGGCTAACATTTAACATGAGGTTCATCTTTGGGAACTTGATTCATTGGAGAAGGCATTCAGGTTAGCAAGAAAAGTGGAAAGTAAAATTATGGCAACAAGAAAGTCTACCCCTCACAAATATAAAGATGGAATTGTTGTTTCTCCTAGCCTTCCACAACCTACAAGGTTGACACCACAACAATTGGAAGAAAAAAGAGCAGAGGGCTTTGTTACAATTGTGATAACAAATAAATTAAAGGTCATAAGTGTGCCGAGAAGAAATTATTTTACATAGATTATGAAGAGGAGGAAGAAAATGATCAAGAAAATCAAAAGAAGAGGATATACACTAGGAACCTTCCCTAGAGAAAGAAGAAATGAATCCAACCATACCTTGTAAAGCATTGGAAAGAATTACACTCCTCAAACTCTCAAGATAGAAGGACATTTCAAGAAGAAAAAGGTTCAAGAAGTGAAAGATCACATCGAGAAAGAAGAAACGAATCCGACCATATCTTGTAATACATTGGCAAGAATTACCACTCCTCAAACTATCAAGATAGAAGGACTTATCAAGAAGAAAAATGTTCAAGAAGTGAAACATCACATTGAGCATCACGAAATAAATCTGACCATATCTTGTAATGCATTAGAAGAAATTAGCACTCCTCAAACTCTTAATATAGAAGGGCATATCAAGAAGAAAAAGATTCAAGCAGTGAAAGAGAATATCAAGCATCAACAACAAGTTCTCCAACTTTTAAAGGATAATGCCACTTTGGTGCAGAATCAAATGAAACAACAAGAAAATAAACATCGCAATGAAAGAAGTTTTGATGTAGGCGATTGGGTATTTTTACAGCTACATCTCAAGAAAGCTATTTATGAGAAGGAATTGTTGGAAATAATACATGCACTTAAGAAATGATGACCTTACCTAATGGGAAGACACTTCAAGGTAAAAATGGATCATGATAGTCTTAAATAATTTTTAGAACAAAGATTATCCTTAGAAGAACAGAAAAAATGGGTCACAAATATGTTGGGTTATGACTTTGAAATCATCTACAAAAAAGGGAAGCAATATGTTGTTGTAGATGCACTCTCAAGAAATGATGAGGATGTGGAAGCATTGTTTTGTGCTCTTTCTATTATCCAACCAGATTTAATAAACAAAGCAAGGGATGAATGGAAGAAGGAAGAAGAAGTGTGGCCACTCATTCAAAAGTTGTAGAAGATCATAGTTCAAACAATATTGCCAAAACTTGACAAGGAAGGAAAAATCATATTGGAACTTGGAGCAGTCATAGAAACAAGAACCCGACAGCTACGAAATCAATCAATTTCAAAGTATCTCATTAAGTGGAAGAACTTACCCGCTGAGGATTCCACATGGGAGGACAAGAATTTTATACAAAAGAATCAAGAACTACTCAAGTGTTGAGGAAAACACCTTTTGAAGGAGAGGGGCATATTAGGTCCCTACACTACTAGTATAACCCTTTATTGTTATTAGTACACCCCGCTTATTATATTTTTGTGCCCATGTAGTCCCCATATTGTTATTATTCTACGCCATAGAAGCCCATTATTGTTATTATTTTTCCCTTACATTATTATTGTTATGTCAGCTCTGATTATATTATGACCCCTTAGACTCCTATATATAGAAAGGATGTCTCATTTGTATCATCCAAGAATTGTTCATTTGTGTAATGTCAAGGAGGTTGCCCCCTCGAAGAGGCTTATTTCTAAGTCATTGATCTATATTTTCTATATTTTTGTGAGCTTGTTTCATAACACAAACCCTCATTTAAAACAACCAAGTAAAATCCTTAATAAATAGCCTGAAATCCTTAATCAAAACAAAGTTATTTTATAGAGAGAGCTCTCTCTCAAGCTGGGAGGGCTAGATCGAATCTTCCAAAGTGGTTGGTAGTTACCTCTATGATTTCCTTTGAAACCTCAGAAATTACAGAGTGATAACATAATGGAAACCATACTGGAAAAATGTGAACATAACTTGATTAAAAAAGTATTTCCCCTAGTAAAAGAAACATTATTTTAGAATTTAAATATTCATATTTATGAAATGAATGTTTTGAGGTTGTAGGTTTGTAAATATTTCTTTGAATTTTTGGTAAGTAATCATATTAGCTTGGTCTGAATATTTGCCTTAGCTTTGGGTTGAAATTATATTAGTTTTGTGTGATATAAGAGTTGGCTCCTTGTTGTCTAGATAAATCTTCTCTGTGAATAGAGATGATCCCTCTAGCCCAATGAGTGGGTATAGAAACCTAAGTGACAATCTACAAGACACTTTCTTAAGTTACAATTGAAAAGAGAGATGAAGAATATGGCATACATTGTTCTGATGCTATCTCAATCGTCTTCATTGAAGACCTTAAATCACTTGCGTCACGGGCTCATTCTTACTACTTACAGCACTTATGCACTTGCACAAGAGATCAAGACACAACAAGGCATACAAATACAAATAGAATATTCAAAAGTAACCTACTTAATTGATAAAGGAATGTTAAGCTAAATGATACATGAGCATACACATTTAGGGAAAATAAACTAGCAATTGTATATTGATAGAAAATAAGGGGAAGCATACAACCAAGACTTGATGTTGATAGGCTCTCCTTGAATGAATATCCAAGTCCAAGCTAAAATCTCCAAGAACTTCTTCTCCAAGCCAAATGAATATCATATAGGCATAATCTTAGCATAAAGGTGCAAATAGACATAGACCAACTAGACCAACCAACCTTTAACCATTTGGAAATGGAAGAGGATGAATATATAGGTTGGGAAAGGGAGTTAGGATCTATACAAAGATAGGATTAGGTCCTCATCTCAAGGAGGTAGCTCATAGGGATAATACCAAGGGGCCAAGTTGGGAGAATTCAACCTCATTTATTCCAAACAACCTCCATCTCACTGCTCTAGAAGCTTCTAGATCACAAAGCTTCTCATCCTCTTTGGGAAAATTACCTTTTTGGGATCATCGTAGGTAAATGAGAAAACAAACTGATACCATCACAGGTCTGGTGTAGTGCAATAGGTGATAATCATTGCTTTTAGTCTTATAAGGGCGATGATTCTCAAATTAGGGTTTAAGAGTTATTTCCTTCAGGGGAAGCTCAAGGCATTTTCCAATCAATGTCTTAGGAAGGATCTGAACTAAATATATGAATGAGTACACTACATTATGGTCATGTTTCAGGCACTTCAGGGTATGTCACAGGGAAGTGCAGGAGGCGTGACAAAATATTGTGTAACAGATGCCCCCTAAAGCATGAAGGCAAAATAGTGAGTGATGGCTGAGATCCTTTATGATATTTTGCAAGGACGAGGACAAACATTGTCAAGATACCTATAAATCAAGGGTGCATATACATATACATATCTAATGTCGAAACATGAATCCATGGTATGGGCTTATCCATCCAGATAGGAAGGACTATATGAAACGATCCATGGCATGGGCACAACAATCCAATAAAGAAGAATAATATGTAATCTAAGATCCAAGGCATGGACGAAGACATCCAATATATAATTATCATCATAAATTAAAGTCCCATGGTATGGTCATAGCCATTTGTGTAGAAGAAACATGTGTACAATCATGAACAATACATAAATACACGCAGCCTGAGTTATATCAGACAAAACTCAGGTCTTGTGCTCCATCCCAACCTGATCAAAGTATGAATTCTAACATTCGAATGAATGTGTCGCAGTTGAACATGCTAGAAAACCACCTAATTACCGACCATTGATGTGGATTGTTAACAGGCACGGGAGTAACCACCCATAATGACAATGGATCTCAAGGTACGACAGTACAATCCATGAATGTGATAGCGAAGATGAAGGTGAACACCCATGGAATCACTCAATCAAAGGCCAATAGTGAAAACCTATGGTTGTATGTGAAGAATTTGACATTAATGGCATGTAAGCACTAAGGTATTGAAAGGAAGTTCCTAAGTCATAATCCTGGATAATGCATTGAAGTCGAAAAGGAGTGACCCATCGAAGGAGGGTCATAATGATTCCCTCATCATCGACACGAAACAAGGAATAAAGTGGAATAAATGAGTATGATCCAGGATTGTAAGAAAAGGTCAGACAATGTATAGGTAAGAGACTGTAGGTAGGACTACGCTTGAACATATCGGTGACATGACTTCGAACTGTGGCATCATTTGACTAGAGATAGGACCAAGGGTCATAATGATGAAGTAAAATAGTCATATGAGAGGCAAAATGGATCACCCAAACCTAGAAGGATAAGTGATTGAGTGAGGATATCCCAAACCCGACACAAGAAACAAATGAGTGTCAAGTTCAAGAGCGACATGCTACCTATACAAGAGATGTTTCACTTTCATTTTCACAGCTATTTCTAGTGTTTACCTCTTTATTTTTACACAATCTTGAAGAGGATACCATATTCTTGTCATATAATTTCACCCTTTGAATGAATCCATCCTATTAAGTTTTATGAGTCTTAAGGATAAACTTGGGCTCATCATGCTAACAAGTCTTTCGTTGTTTAATTTTTAACAAGTCCGACATAAGAATAGCTCAGTATCTTTTTCATATTTAGATAGTTTGAAAAGGAGACGAGAAATAAAACTCCATCATGTCCCTTCTCTTAACTTGTCTCTTGAATCTGAAAAGGTAGAAAACAATATTCGAGAGAATCTCTTGACCATATCTACCAAGGTGTACCTATTTTGTAAATAGTCAATCTCATCCCAAAAAAGGGGTAAACGTATGCTGAGACGACATCAATTCATTTAATTTAACGAGTTCAAAAAGACAAGTACTCGACAACCTTTTTCATTTTTCAAGAGTCAGAAAAGAACTGAAAGGTGAGTCCTTGTGGAGGAATGAGTGGTATAAAAGGATAACGTCTGGTTCTGGTCATGATGGAACTGCTCAAAACATGTAAAGGTCAAGAGGCTAGATAATAAAACCACTCATTGCAGATTTTCCTCAGACACAGGTAAAAAAACAAGTGAAAGCATATGATCAGCCAAAGAGATGGTGATGATGGAATGAAAGAACCAAAGCTTATCTAGTAAAAATTGGCTGATAAAAATGGAAGTCACGAGATGTAAAGTGGAAATGGTTTAATTTAACAAAAGCTTGAAACATTAGAAACTACGCTGGAGTATAATTGAAGATGGTTTCATTTTTCACAAGCTTGAAACATGAGAAAAAACTATGCTAGGATTTGGTTTCATTTTTACACAAGCTTGAAACAAAGATAAACTATGCTTGAGACGAGTTGGCATGACCCTAGCATAAAGACTCAATTCGAGGTACATGCCCCCTAAGCTTCACTTCACTCACCTAAGTAGACTACCAGTTACTAACAGGTGGATGGAATGAAGGTTCACTTAAGAGATCAAGTGAAAGACTTGACTGAGATTTTACGAGATCTAATCAAAGGCTTGAATTGGAAGGTATTTGTTTCATTTTTTAATGAGCTTGACACAGGAAAAGAACCATGCTCATGACACCTTGTTTCATTTTTTACTGAGCTTGACACAAGTAAAATAACTCTACTCATGGATAGCTATTTCATTTTTTAACGATATTGACATGGTAAAATAACTGTCCTCATGGGGACCTAATTCATTTTTTTAATGAGGTTGACATAGTAAAAGAACTACCCTCACATTCCTTTTTTAAGTTTTTGAGCTTGACACAAGACAAAGAAATTTGCTCCATGGTCCTTGTTTCATTTTTTAATGAGCTTGACACAAGGCAAAGAAATTTGCTTCATGTCCTTGTTTTATTTTTTAAGGATCTTGACAAAATACAAGGAACTCTTCTCCAAAGACCTGATCATAGACCAAAAGAGGTTATGGCTTCCAAGGGGTTCTCGTCATATGGGAAAACAACACGCTGGAAGGGATACATGTCCAGGGATCCAAATGAAAAATCGAGCTCTAATGCCCCCAATACATGGTGTACTACATCACCTACTAGATCATTAGTAGGTGTGGGCATGGAACAGGTGGCCATGTAATTAACCTATGGTGGGGGTGATACTGCTTGCAAATAAGAACCACCTAGGGATGATGGTTGCTTGGGAGTTGATTCAGGACTAATGAATGTAAGTTGATCAATGATCACGATGTTATATTCATGCGAGAAACACATCACTCGAAAGAGAGAAGAAATAAGGGCTCCCATGCCATAAACATAGTCACAACCAAGGAGAATATTAAAATCAAAGGGCCTTGGACAACCATCACATCTATATAGACAGACTTTCCTCCAAAATTAATAGGTAATTGAGGAAAGATCCATAAAGATTGACTAGTTCCTCTATTGAAAGCTAACAGATTTTGAGTGACAGGGACAAGTTGAGGAGAACGAAAATCTTGCCAAGTAGTTGAGGATAGGATACTAACAGAGGTGCCCTCATCTATGACTATGCTAGGTACGGCCATATGGTAAGCCTTTATTGTAATCTGGAAAGGCACATAAGATGGAAGACGATATCCTATTGGTTGAATCCAATCAAAATAAGTCACCAAATTACTTGGACTGGGTGTCTTAGGAATGGGAGAGATGTTATCTTGCACTATGGGGATAGGAGAACTGCTCTCATGCACCTCAGGAATGGGAGGATTTCCCTCCAGTTCATTCGAAACTGAAGAAACCATAAGAACCTGAGCAGTATGAGGTTCACTCTCTACCAGAAAGGTACGGTTTGTTGAAGATGGAGCCAAGTATACTGGTGTCTCAACCAATGGTTGGTCGAGAATGGACTCACAAGACTCACTTTCAGAGGGAGTGGGTAGAGCAAAGATTACTTTTGATCAATCACCAGATCAACTAGTGAAGTATCACGGGAAATATTTTGATACCTAGTCATAAGATGAGGTTGATAAGCTGTATGGTTTCCAACTCTTTGGAATCTTCATCCATGAGAGGAAAAATGTGAATGGGATGATTACCTTCACACAACTTACAAGGAAGTTTGACTATTCCCTTTTTCCCATAGGCTTTACTATTACTAGTTGAGGGTTTGTCACTAACATGATCGCCAAAGGCCGGTGATGATAATTCCAAAGAAGGTGGTCACCCTTACATAACATGCAAGGGGAATTTTACTTTCTAGGGTTGGTTGGAAGATTTTTCTTCGTTAGTTGCATCAATAACAATAGTTGTTTGGTTGTCCCCTTTCTTATTTTGCTTCTTCTTATTCGTCCTCCTCTTGTTCTTCTTAACTTCCTAGTTACTAGAATCCAGACTTTCACCAAGTGAAAAGGAAGAACGAGGTGAAGAAATAGGCAAAGAAGGCGAAGGGTCAACTTCAGGATCAACATGAGGTTGATGTAGTTCAGGTGGAGGATAAATCGGTTGAAAAGCAGTTTGGACACTAGGAACCACCGAGGTCGAAAACAACCTGGCATACCAATGGTCAATCCAGTAAGGGACAACATCACCATATAGGGAGCACCAGTATTTCCAAAAGAAGTAAAAGGACTAGGATTCCCATCAGAGGGGTTTCCTTGACAAGTAGACTTGGGAAGTGTTGCCATTGGTTTCAACCTAATATATAATATGGAGTGTTTCCACAGGAACAATGTTGTTCTACAGTAAATTAATTTTAGAATATGAAACAAAAACTTTGTCTTTTCATGTTTTAAGAGTCGATAAAAGGATGAAAAGGTGACTCTAGTCACTTTCATTGGTTTAGCAAGTTTGAAAGGACAATTACTTGATGACCTTTTCAAATTTAAGGAGTCAAAAAATATCGAAATGACTACTCACGTTACTCTGGGCAAAAAGGAGTACCAAGTAACATTGAACTGCAATATACACCTTAGCAAATAAATTTACTAAGGACTTGACGTACGTACAAGCAATCTCCCCAAATGTTGTTTTTGGTGTATCATGTTTATAGAGAGGCAAACCTGGATTCCTATGGATAAAGGTTTGAAACCTATCACGGTCTCCCTTTATATACTCGACGGTACAGGGAGCACAAGTTCGTGCTAGCATTGTATAATGCAATAGTATTGCAAACGACGATTGCTAAGTTTTATAGACACTGGAACACATCTCTAGCCTAGACCACTAAGTATGAATGTTAATGTTTCAAATGCTCCTTACATTCATTGAGGTAATTTTAATGTTTATCTTCAATTAATTTTTGGTTTTAAGGCTCAAAATGATGTCACTTGAACACCTATGATGCAACTATATGAGAAAAGGAAAACCTTTTGTTTCAATGACATCTAGACTAATCAAGGGAATAAATTTCAATCAATAATGCATCAAAGAAAATGCATCATGCAAAATGCCTTCCACTAACTTTCACTTTCTTCTTCCAAATGCAATGCCGAAAGTAAAAAATATTTTCACTTTCACTATCCAAAATGCAATTTTTCTAAAGCGAAATGATTTTCACTTTACTAAGATGAATTTATATGAATTATACTTTTCTTTTCATTTTGAATGATTTGATGCACCTAATACAGTTTTTAGCTTTCAATCACAAAAATGTGATCTATTTTCAATGATGAATCTCAAAAAATAACTTTTCAATGGAACTAATCTAATGCATTTTCACGAAAAGTAAATTTCAAAATACAATCTAAAACAAATGCAAAACGATGTTTTCAATGATTCACATAGAAAACAACACTCAATCAATCAGTAAAACAAACATCTCAACAACACTAGCAAGCAGCAAGTGATGACCAATTGACTAGAAACCCTATAACTCAATCAACTTCACTTCAAATCCAATGAGACAAATTTTGCAAATTAATCAAGACAATCAATCAACAACTGACAAATCCAAGCATTCAAGATAAGAAAAGACCATAGGGGCAAAGACACACTAGATTCTAAGGAAGAAACCTTAAAAATTCTCACATTCAAGGATCATTGCTACTTTATATACCCAAACCCGTGATGATTGGGTTATCATCGCTACTTTGCATACCCAAACCCGCGATGGTTGGGGTCATCATCACTACTTTGTATAGCAGAAAGGGTGATGATTTCAGCACAACGAAAAAATGAAGAAAAAACTTATATCACTATTGTAAAGGTAAAAACTTCGATGCCATCACAACTATTAGAGAAACAACCGTGATGGGCAAGGAATATGCAAAAAAAAAAAAAAAAAAATCCCAAGGAAAAATCTACATTTAACACTCTAAGGTAGTAATTAGTGATGGTATAAACCTAGGTTGATGCAGACAAACCAAAAAATCGATGGTTGGTCAAACTCATCACAAATTCAAGGTGAAGGATTGAATGGAGAGGGTTATAGCTTCCCTAACAGAGTCGACATTTTTTTATCTAGGTAAATCCTCTCTGAAGACAGAGATGATCCCTCTAGCCCAATGAGTGGATCTAGCAACTGAAGTGACAATCTACTAGACACTTTCCTAAGGTACAATTGAAAAGAGAGACGAAGAAGATGGCCTACCTCGTTCTCATAATATATCAATTTCCTTCATTGAAGACCTTGAATCACTTGCGTCACATGCTTGTTCTTGATGCTTACAACATTTATGCACCTACATAAGAGATCAAGACACAACAAATCATGCAAATAAAAATAGCATATTCAAAAGTAACCTACTTAACTGATAAAGGAATGTTAAGCTAAATGATACATGAGCATACACATTTAGGGAAAATGAATCAACAGTTGTATATTAATAGAAAATAAGGGGAAGCATACAACCAAGCCTTGAAGTTGATAGGCTCTCCTTAAATAAATATCAAAGTCCAAGCTAATATCTCCAAGCAAAATGAGTAGCATATACACACAATCTTAGCATACGGGTGCAAATAGACATAGACCAACCAGACCAACTAGCCTCTAACCATTTGGGAATGGGAGAGGATGAATATATAGGCTGGGAAAGGGAGTTAGGATCTCTCCAAAGGTAGGAGTAGGTCCTCATCTCAAGGAGATAACTCATAGGGATAAAACCAAGAGGCCAAGTTTGGAGAATTTGACCTCATTTATGCCAAACAAGCTCCAACTCGCCACTCAAGAAGCTTCTAGATCAAGAAGCTTCTCATCCTCTTTGGGAAAATTTCCTTTTTGGGATCATTGTGGGTATATGTGAAAATAGAGTGATGCCATCGTAGGTCTAGTATAGTGAAATAGGTGATCATCATTTTTTTTAACCTCATAAGGGCGATGATTCTCAAATTAGGGTTTAAGAGTTATTTCCTTCACGGGAAGCTCAAGGCATTTTCCAATCAATGTCATAGGAAGGATATGAACTGCATATATGAATGAGAACACTGCATTATGATCATGTTTTGGGCACTTCGGGGTATGTCACAGGGAAGTGCAGGAGGTGTGACAATATATTGTGTAACACTCCAAAATAATATTTTACTAAAGCACGCCGAAACCGTAACCCTACTGAGTTTATAAATGACCTAAAACAGTTGGTGAGAAAGAGAAGTTTTGCAGAAAGTGAAGGTAGTAACAGCCCTCTGCCTAGGGTTAATTCAGTCCTTGATAAACCAATCACCATACAGGACGTTTAATTTGATATACCTTTTGAACTTAGTTTGTACATGGCAAAGTCTGAAAGTTTTACAAATGAAATTGTAATTGACCACTCTACCTTACAACCATATATTCATGAAACTTAGCCTGTTGAACCTGACTTTGATCAACAAACTCTCCAAATTTTGACAAATTTCAAGACTTAGTATCAGTACTTAATCAAGCTATTAGTGAAGCTTATGCTAAAAAATTAGTAGAACTCTCTACTTTGACTATTGCTGCCTCATCCATATATTCTCAATCTGTTCATCTTGACTCTACAAGCCCTATTATTTATGTAGTTTCCACCACCTCTACCATCACTTCACAAACATTCACCCAACTTATTTTAGGAATTCCTACATCCACATCTCCTATAAGTTATTCTATTATACAACCTCCCAAACAAATCATGGCAGTTTGATATGCTCATTTGGTTTTACCAGGACAGTTAAATGATATGCCCCAAGACTATCAAAATAAATTCCTCAATTTGATTCCACTGGTGCAATTACTGCCTGGAAGCATGTAGATAGAATAAATGATATTTTTTATCTGCAAGAAGTAGATGATGTCGACGTTAAAATGAGACTTTTTTCCCAAAGTTTAGGTGGCGAGGTTAAAAATTGGTTTAAAGGTTTAACTGCAGGAAGTATAGCTAATCTTGATGCCTTTCATCAATATTTTCTAAACATATGGGAGATTAAGAATAATCTCTCCCAAACTTATGAATGAATACAAAAGAATGAAAAGAAAACCTAATGAAACTGTTGAGGAATATTGTGAGAGGTTTAACAAGGTCTATAATGCAATTCCCAATGCTATTAGACCTTCACCTAGTCTAGCCCTTATCGATTTCCCTGAAGGATTTGATATGAATATGGAATATCAATTGAGAGAGAGATATCCAACCACCTTAGAGGAAATGCAAGCCATTGCCATCAAGGTTGAAGCTAGTTTATTAGCCAAAAAGGTCAAACTTAAATCTGAACGAAGAGTCACTATCAAGGAAGAACCTTCTTCCTCTTCCTCTGATCATAAAATTGACAATTTAGTCAGAACAATGGAAAGAATGATGGATAGGGTGAGCATATCTGACAGAACTTCCCCAAGAGATAATCAACCTAGTCCAAAAATAAAAAATCCATACTTTAGAAGGAATACACCTCAAATTAAATAGAGAGAACAAAAGGGTAAGAGCAAGAAATCAGACCTCCTTTTCAAGAAAATTACATAGATGGTGAAGGATAAATACTTGGAGACCCTGATGAAGCCCAAAGTAATTTGATGGGAGTAAATTATCACTTATGGCGATGAGTGAGTGACTTACTATCAAAATTTGAAGCCCGAGGAGAAGGCCATAAATTCGTGATCAATCTGTCACCATAACTACAAAAACAAAGAATAAGTCAAATGCAAAGAACTGAAATATATGATCTAAGGCTACTGGTCAACAGTGTTCTTGGCATCTCAAGGAGAATGCCATCCCTAGTTGGAGCCTATGTTAGGGTCCTATAATTTATAGGATCACTAGGCGATTCAATATTTTCCCTTTTATTTCAGCATGTAAATAATATTGCATTTGCAAATGATTTCCAATAGATATATATATATATATATATATATTATATATATATATTATATATATATATCATATTATATATATATATAATATACTATATATATATATAATACATATACATAATACATTACTATACATATATTACATTATACATATACAATACATTTACATATACATTTATACTTATCTATCATTATATATATATTATATATATATATATATATTATATAATGAAAATAGGGTATATAAAAATATAACAAAGGAAAAATAAATTGCAAAAATAAATTTAAAAAAATGATAAAAGAAGCCCAACAAAAATATTAAATAATTAATATTAAATAAATATAAAAATAAATAATTTTAAAACGATGTCAGTTGAAGTGCCATTGATAATATAATAATTTTTGAAAAATAAATTCATGAAAATGTGTGTATATTGTTCAAAGTGCCATAATACTTCCTCTTGTTTGAAACATATTACTTAATCATGTTCAAGAAAATTTCAATTTATGTCAATTAGGTTAGAATGAATAACTTAGCCAAACAGTGTAATCTTGGCTAAGATTAGGTTAGGTAAGTTACATGAAGAAATTAATCTGACAGTGTAATCTAGATTAATATAATTGTTAGATTAGTTTTACACTTTGAATAGGTGTTTTAGTCCTTTAAATTGCAAAAATAAATCAAGGTTTGCACTCCTAGATGCACCCTAGTTGGTTTTAGTTAGGTTAGCTTGGGGGAAAATTGAACTTATTATAAAAAATCCCAATATGTGGTATCATTTGTCCAAGGTATGAACTTTATTGTAAACTTATATGCTTGATGAGACATTTTGTCTTTAATGCTCAAATGATGCACATCTCCCTGCTCCCAATCACATCATCTTATTCATCAGATGGCTCCCATGCCTTTTCTTCCCCCCCACCATGCCTCCCTTTATCGGTGAGTAGGGGCTCCAAAAAAGCGGTTTTCCCTCCGAGCCCTGCCACTACATGTCCCTCTCACACTATTTGGCACCCCCCCTTCAATTTCCACTTACCACTCATATGCCCCTCTGAAAGCCACCCATCCTCACACCCTCTCCCACAAATAATCCCACTCCGCACCCTTTTACACCTATCTCTCAGCTCCATGTCAACTGACTGTTACAACACTATCATTTCCACTTCCTCCCTTTGCCATTTTTTTCTGTTGCAGAGTGATTTCTCCCCTAAATAATTGTTTCATCTAACGGTCCCGCTCCATGCAAACTTATAAATCCTTGTAGTCACCCTTGATCACTTTCTTTCCTAATTTTCACAGTCTCTCAGCAGTATTAATCTTATCTTTGTTTCCCTCATCGACAATCCATTGTTAACAAAGTGATAACGTGCAATTTATTTTTCCCAGAAAATTAGCATTGTCCTCCTCTGTTATTTTACCCTATTATCACAATGGCCCCCAAAACCAAAACTGATGCCACTGTGGTAAATCCTATGCTTTCTCCCTCCATGGATTTAGACCACATTCCCTTAGTCAACAAAGACTACAAAATTGTAGAATTGAGACTTCTGTGATTTGTCATAGTTATAAGGAGAGCTTCAGCGTAAATCACATAAGAAAGATTTCTGCCAACGCGTTTCGAACCAACTAATGTGGTTCATCGTCAGGACAAGTTGAAAATACAGATCTAGCTCAGCGTTTAAATAGTCCATGCAGAGACTCCAACGGCTAAAACATTCCA
>APFE030645166.1:0-11588 GCA_000404065.3 Pinus taeda
CGTGCTATACCACACTTCTTACAAAATTCTTCAAATTCCTTGCTGCAGAATTCTCCACCATTATCTGTCCTCAGTACCTTTATCTCTTCTCTGTCTGATTTTCCACCAGAGCCTTAAATTCTTTAAACCTGTCAAAGACTTCAGATTTCTTCTTAAGGAAATATATCCATGTATTCCCTGAGAAGTCATCTATAAATGATACATAGTACACAAACTTACCCAGTGATGGAACCTTCACAGGTCCAAACACATCACTATGCACAATCTATAATATCTGTTTCGTCTTCTTACCACTAGAGGGGAAACTCACCCGATTCTGCTTCCCATATACACAATTTTCACAGAAATCAAAATCCAAAGAGCTATTACTCATACCTTCTACCATATCTTTACCATGAAGTATTCAAAGGCCCTTCTCTCCAATATGTCCAAGCCTTTGATACCACAGCATGGTCTTCTCTCCAGAGACCACTAGATTTTCTGTTCCATTTTCAGGAACCATAGAACTATTGCACCCATAAACAACAGTGCTACCTTGCAGCTTGTACAGAGTTCCAATCCGAACTCCCCGCATCAATACCAATGTTCCTCGAACCATCTTGCAGGTATCCCTCTCGAACACTGTCTTTACACCTGCATCATCCAACTTGCTTACAGAAATCAAATGTCTGGCCAATGCAGGAATATGCAGAACACCCGAAAGGGTTCTAACCCTTCCACCTTGCAACTTCAACTTTACTTTTCCACGACCAATGATTCTAGCCTTCCTATCATCTCCTAAGAAGACATCACCACCATCATATTTCTCATACTCGCAGAACCACTCTCTATGGGGAGTGAAGTGAAAGGATGCACCTGAGTCAATCAATCATGCCTCATGATCTACATGTGTACTTGAAGAATCCAAGTATACATCCCCACCTTCATCTGAGGTGGTTTTCGCCTCTACAGAAGGAGCATCATCAGATCCCTTTCCCTTATCAGGAGCTTTAGATTTATAGTCCCTTCTGAAGTTCCCTTCCTTTCCGCATTTCCAACGCACCACCTTTATAGGTTTTCCTAGAGATTTAGATCTCCCTCTAGATTTAGATCTCCCACTTGATGACTTATTTTTGTTTCTGCTCTGGGACAGTCCTCGTTCAGACAAGGCATCACCATTCTGGTTGTCCATATTTTTCTATCTCATCTCCTCCGTCAGCAAGGCTGAGACTATTTCATCAAAATGAAAATCAGTTGCATTGCTACCTATTGCAATAACCAGACTATCCCACGAATCTGGTAGAGAACACAAAAAACTGATGCACTTATCTTCATCTGAAATTTTAATATCAACAGATGATAACTGACTTACCACAGTATTAAACGCATTCAGATGCTCTGTCACCGAGTCTCCATCTTTCATCCTCAGGTTATACAGCTTTTTTCCGCAAGAACAGTTTATTCACCAGAGACTTAGATTGGTACAAAGTCCCTAACTTGTCCCACAAAGCCTTCGTCATAGCTTCCCCTGATACATTCAGTAATACTGAATCTGAGACACACAATCGTATTGTGATCTTTGCCTTCCGATCCAACTTCTTCCATTCTTCATCGGTCACTCTTGTTGATTTAGTACCCGGATCTACCGCGATCCACTGATCTTATCCACCAACAGATCCTCCATCTTGAGTTTCCACAACTCAAAACTCTGACCATTGAACTTCTCAATCTCTATCTTTCCGCTGCTCACCATCTTATTTCACCACCAGAATCGATCTCGCAGATCTCCCACTGAACAGGGTCTACCACAAGCCCGAGCGAAACCCCTCATCAACAAAGGCGTCCCCTTGAAGCCAAAACAGCTCTGATACCAAAATGTAGGTTTTAACCCTATACAGAAATTACCTGCATACGAATTCTAAATCACAGGAAAAATAAAAATGCGAGAGCATAACACATAAAACACATATACACAGAGATTCCCACTGGATCTCAAAACCGAGACTACCAGCTTGATTTTTCATTATATTCATTTCAATGTTACAATACATATTTATACATGCCGAAGCATCCAATACCATGGACCGAAAACCATCGCGTCCAAAACTGTGGACTGAAAACCATAGGTAGGTTCGCCCAACCTAATATAGGGTCCCAAAAAAATTTTCTTGGGGCACTGCCCCGAACCCCGTAGAGGGGGGCTACCCGCCCCCCCTGTGACCCCCCCGCTGCGCAATCGGCGCGGCGAAGGGGGGGGCTCCGCCGCCCCTCTAACCCCCCGGTTCACTATGTAGGTTAGTCGTGGAAAGAATATAACACAACCCAACATTGAGGAAACATTTACTAGTCCTCTTTTGGACATACAAATTTTGTCTAAGAGAGACTAGATAAGGGCAAAATGACCCTTTATAAAATATGGTATTCCCTTCAAGGGGGTGTATATATAAACATACTACGAAGAAGATCATAGGCAAGGTTTTAATGACCATTTTTTGGGGATTTTTACTTTCCAAACTCATGTAATTTATAGTTGCATATTATATAATTTCATTTAAGACATATATGATATTTTATGTTTGCTAAAATTGAAATGTTTTCATTTTAGTTTATTCCATTAACAAGATATGTTCAATTAATTGCTAGTAAAAATATCAAGGACTGTCACCCTTAGATAATTCAAGGGGATTCCGTTTCTTCAAGTAACCACTGAACACAATTTTGGACAATTTTTAAACTAGTGGTATGTTAGGTAAACTAATCCATTCAAATTGCACCTATATTATATCTTTATATATTGAAAAATGAACACATAATTTTTTTTCAACATATTATGTGAAAAAGTTGTAAAGTGAATTTACATAAAAAAAAAAGGTCAAATAGTGAAATGCTGGTTTCAACCCCATGGTTTAGGAATCCCATGACATATATATGAAATTATAGTTACAGAAGGTATGAAATTTCTACCACAAGTACCTTGAGATCTATTCTCTTTCTCTTACATATTTCATAGTTTCAATCATCATAGAACCAAAGTTATAGTGAAAATATCAAGCTAAGTTATTTGAAGTAGATTTATGAGCATTCAAGATGCCTAAATTCTTGTGACCATATTTACGAAATTATGGAGAAATGAGGATTGAAATTTGAACCTCAAGTACACGAAAATATTTTACCTATTACATCTAAGTTTCACATTCTAAAACATCCTTGAAGAAACATTATATTGAAAATTCCAAGATTACTCGTTCACCCCATAAACCAAATTTTATCTTCCATCATTAGACTCCAATAATCACCCAAAAACTTATTCCTTATATCCTCTCGTAACCTCAAATATCTTCTTTCTTGGATGGTGTTTAAATTCACTCATCTTATCTTTATTTATAGTGTTTTCACATTCACTTATTGGGTTGACATGTAAAATCAGTTGGGTTGGCCTACTTGTGCTTTGATTGGGTGATTTTGACAAAATATTTCACATCTCCTCATTCCTTTGGAATTAGAAGGAGTGTCATATATCATTGGAAAGGTATTAGAATAATATTTCCAACCATTAATCCGTTGATTCCATTTGAGCCAGGTAATTGGAGTAAAAATTCCTTCAAATGTAGGGTATCCAAATGGAGCATCAAAGCATTGAAAACAATATTTCCAAACATATTCATTTTCCAATCTTTGTCTTGGACATAAGTAGTCTACCACTATCTTTCACAATAATGAAAACAATATTTCCAACGATATTCCCCTTTTTAATTTATGGAAAGCCTCTGCCAATTCTACAATAACACTATGGAACTCCCCATATCTACAATTCATCTTGTGCCTGCAACTTATCCCCCTTTGACATCAATGGAAAAAGGATGCTCCCACTAAACTTAGGCTTCTCCTTATTTATAACTCTTCTTTTTTATGCAACTTTTCTTAGCATCTACAATTTTTCCTGTATTTGAAAATTCTCTTAGTGGATGAAACTCTCACCACAAGGAAAATACCTTCTATCGGAAGTTATAATGAAAATTTTGTGTTATAAAATTGGCAAAAACTATATAAAAAAAATCCGCTAAAACTTGCGTTTGTAATAGAGTATGTTTTAAAAGAGATTACAATGGAACTTCATCACAACTAAAAAAATTTGGGTGCCCATAGGTTTCAACAAATATTTTTTTTGGTGTGCTTCACGGAAAAAATAGCATCAGTGTGTTACATATATAAAATCAATGGGATGCGTACATAGCTAAAATCATTGAGGTGTTCAATTCAAAGAGAACTGGAGCCTGAAATGTATACCGAATCGGTGCTTATCTATCAAAAAACACCCGAGGGCATTCTTTTAAGGAATGACACTCGGGCCCACAAAAAATAATTGCAGTCTCGATGCTTTTGTTTAAACTCGAAGCACCGACGTGGATTATTTGTATAAATGCACCAATGTGTTAACGATATAAAAGGACCGGTGTTGTTAATTTTAATAACGCATCAAAGCTGCAAGTAATATTTTGTAGGACTAGGGTGTTAATTCTATGAAAGCACTAGTGCGTTAAGAATTACAATGCATTGGGTTGTTAATTGCAAACAGTATTGGTGCTTGAAGAAATAAATGCCTCGATGTTTTTTTTTTTTCAAAAAGGCATTGTTCATGCAAAAATATGTCCTCATAGTGGTTTTATATAACATAATGCACTAGTGTGTTTTTATGTTATGGGTGTCGTGGTTTTTTGTATGATATTTTCTCTTTTTTGGAAACATCATCTTGTGGTAGTGCAATTATTGTAATTTTTAAAATATGTTATTCATCGAAAAATCGACATTTATCTTATAACAATGTTAATATAAATTAAAATTTGATTAGTGCATTTGTATATGATGTTTGGATTAATTTGTTATATTATCAAATTTCGCATCTCTTCATTATAATACTTAATCATCCATATATTTAATCATTGGTTTAACATTTCATTAGCAACATTGGCTAACATAATAGAATATTTTAAAGTGTATTTTATATATATTAATAAGATTCCTTTTGTCATAAAAAATGGGATTGTTATTAGTAACTCGTCTTTCAATTGGGACACTATATCCATTACATTCGACAAAATGTTTGATTTTCACTGATAATTATTTTAAAAAATACAATAGATTGCATTGATATCCAAATAAATCATCATTCTTCATTGGAACTGCTATCAGTGCTTGAGCTACTTCTATGACTTAGGTTATTTAGAGGAAGTTTTTGTTGATTGCATCGATTTTTTTCGTCTTCTTGATATTGTTCCATCTGCAAACATAAACATAAAGTGAAATGAGTGTATTTACTTGGGTGAGAATAATGAAAATTGAAATAAATATATACATAAATGTAAATCGAATATAAATGTACCATAGAAAGAAGTGACTCATAAACTGTGCACATACTTTGTTTCCTATGTGTTTTAAACCCCATTATAAATCCTAGATTCAATATAAAGGATGTTTTTGTTCTATTAGTTATAAAATAAAAGAAGAAAAACAACATAGATACTTAAAAATTCTATAATTAATTTTTGATATGCTAACATATACTCACAACCCATATTTAATGCAATCTCAATCAATTCTTTCAATCGATCTTACTTGTATGTTAACACCTGTTTGAATACATTCAAGTATGGTTGTTGTAAAACAACTTAAAATATACAGAAATGAAACACTGAGTTGTTATAAGGAAATGTTAAGAATTACTCACAAACTTTGAAATCAACCCTTTTCTTCCTTGTCGTCCTATTTTATATGTCAAATGAGTTCCATTTTGTTCTCTTTTCTGCAAGAAAATACCTAAAAATTAATATTTAATGCTAAATTAATTTTTTTACATGTAAAAATTCAATCGTGATTAAATACATTTGAAGCACGTTGTTGTTGAGATGGCTCCTCCTGTGATGCAATTATGTCTATTTCTTTGAACATCTCCTTGTACACTTTTTTAGACATTCCTAATTGCATGTTTCACATATCAACTCATTAATCATTTGGGATTTTCATAATCTTCTTGAAAAAAAGTAATAAACTATTTTTATATTAATATATGAAAGCTAAATATAACAAAATTGATATAAATAAATTAATGGCTCATTGAGAAATGTTAGATTTACAATAAAAAACATACAAAAATATCATTTCAAAGATAATATTCCTAATTAAAATGATTTCTAGAAATATATATATATATAATATATATATATATTATAATATATATATAATATATATATGACATGTCTCATTGACCATTGCTCTGGTAGCACTTCATGTAGTTTAGATATAATTGGATTCTTAGAGTCATTAGATTGATTTATGTATTGTAAGTGAAAAGTATGTCAATAAGTTCGTTCCACTAGATCCCTCATAGTTTTGCAAAAAATACCCCCCCTTTGCTTAACCTCCAAAACCCCTCCAAATGAGCTAAGGACCAATTCATCATCATTTACATGTTCTATAATTTTTCATTTCTTAGAACGACATTGATATTTTCCCTCATTGTTTCTCCCTATAGAACATTAAATATATATGAATTAATAGATTGTTTGAATGATTTTATTTGATATTCTTAAGTATATTTTTAATGAAAAAAAAAAACAAAAAAAACTCATATTGAATAGTATTTTTTTTTTCACCTTGTTTGTCCTTCTGCAATTTTTCTATCAGGCTTTTACATTCTTATGCACTTAGATTAGAAATAATATTATCGACCTTCTTCAATTATGTGGCTCTACATGACACATACTGACCAATACATATTAGTTAAACTTACATATAGTTCAAACATATCAATTTTGTAAAGAATTTACAAAGAACTTGTCTTCATTTTTTTTATGTGTTGTCATTGTGGCAATCAATAATTTTGTTACGTGACACCTTCTCAGACATTGTTTATCAATACACAACCTATACCATTCAATACACAAGCCATTAAATATATTTATAAATAAATCAAATAATTTTCAGCCAAAAAGAGCTCTGGTAACCAATGCATTTATCTGAATTGAAATGATTTAACGATGTTATTTAGAAGAGGCATGTCGTTGCATTATATTACACTGATAGCAACATTGAATAGATTGTGTAGATTCGACAATGCTATAATATATTCGTGCGTTGTATTACACATGGCACACCGGTGTATTATATTACATAAAACACACTATGGAACATATATCCATATTTTTTAAAATGGATAGGGCTGACAACGTTTGGATCTAATTCAATAAGTGATTCTGTTACTTTACATGTCAAACACCCTATATATAGTAAGTACACAAACCCATTAAATCTAAAATTCCTAAAATGAAAAACCCTAATTGTGAAATGGTAGAAGACGTTAAACCCTAAGGTGAAATTTTGTAGGAAGAGGCAAGGGTTTAAGGTAAGTTTTGAAATTTTTTGTTACTTTTTCTGAATTTTAATTAAAATTAAATAGGAATAGAGATCATAAAATTTTTCACTAGTAAAAATAATAGTAAATTTTTTATTGTAAAGTTTCTTTTTTTTTTTGTTTTAATCTGAATTGTGAATAAATATAACAAAAATTGTAAAAAAGCTTAACACTAAAATCTAAAAAAAATAATATCTAGTGTTTTGAGTGAATCGACATACCTTTCAAATTTTGATCCTTCTACAATTCCAAAATATTTTGTTGCTCAAAAAATGCTCCCAAAATATCTCTCTTACAAATGAGATCTCTTTTAATTAAACCCTAACAAAAATTGTCAAAAAATTTATTAGTGAAATAAATAATTAATTTCAATTTTTTACTATGTAGGATTTTGAGTGAATCACCATACTTTTCGGCTTCTAATCTTCTAAATAGTTCTACTGCTCCAAAGTATTTTGTTGCTACACCGTGTTCTTGGTATGTCCCTCTTGAAAGTCACTACCTTGAAAATTTGAGAAAAATAATGAAATAATGAATGAATTTTTACTATTTAAAAGACTTTATGAAATTAGATTTTGAAAAATAAATTTTCGTTCATTTTTTAATTAAAAAAAGAAGAAGAAAAAATATCGTTATTTTTTTTCAATTTATCTTAACATTAGTGTGTTCAATAATCAAGAAAACTAATGCTCTTATAAGAAAAGTGTATCGACATTGTCGAGGTGCCAAATGCACTGCCGTGATACAATTCTTTTTTATTTTAGAAATCCCTAAACGGTGCGATTAATTTTTTTAACACAATGGTGTGTTTTGTATTTAAAAGCATCAGTGGTGTAATTGGTATAAGAGCACTGAGATGGTTGAATTTGTTTTTATTTTATAAAATCCAAAAACAACTGCATATTAGTGTTATTTTTCTTTGAAAATCATTGGTGCATTTTTGTACAAGGTTACCGATATGATAACATTTTCTTTTCAAGGTGCAGGAAACCAGTGTGGGTATTATTTGAATGTATGTGTTCTGGTATTATTTAAATGCATCAGTGCACTTTTTTCTAACAAGCACACCGATTGTGTTTAAAATTTATCTAAAATTTTATTTTCACATAAAATGGCATATTAATCTCAAATGGATATTTATGATGCATCATCATCAATTGTAGTAGTTCATAGTATACATTTTCTGCTTAAAGTCATCTTATTCTTGAAAAATGGTTTGAAAACTATATTGAAATCTAGATTGTCGTTATATGGTTCTCGATATTAATTTTAGATATGTACACAAATGTTATTTATGATTTTTCTCAAATGCACAGACAAAATCTCAATAATATCAAATGGTCAATTCTTCAAATTCTAGCTTGCTCCATATTGCTGATCAAAATCCTTCATGGATTTCTCCCTTTCCATATTCAGTGAGTTCACATTTTATTTATATTTCAATTATCTAATTGATCTTATTTTTTAATCCATGCGAATTTGAATAAAAATGTATCCAAATTTGATGGAGCCTGATTCAGAATTGAGTTCAAATGCATAAAATATTCAACCATTTCAAATATGTTGGAAGCTCTTATCAGGAGAAACATATCGCAAGCACTTGGTAGATGAAAATGGATGACCTCTTCACCTTACCAATTAGAACATGGCATCTTCCAACTACAATCCTAGATCAATGATGGTAATAATTGTTTGGTATAATGTAATTTCAACAAACCAATTGCATTAATGTTCTTACTAATATCATTGATATTATACTTTGAAATTAAAATTCTATTGATGATGAGTGACCCACCTACCATCTTTCGATGCACCCCACTATAACATCAACTTGAGATAAGGCTATATTAAGAGCAAGACTCAGAGAGGAAGCATACAAAGAATGGTTGAATATGATGTTTGGATTAATTTGTTATATTATCAAATTTCGCATCTCTTCATTATAATATTTAATCATCCATATATTTAATCACTGGTTTAACATTTTACTAGCAACATTGGCTAACATAATAGAATATTTTAAAGTGTATTTTATATATATTAATAAGATTCTCTTTGTCATAAAAAATGGGATTTTTATTGGTAACTCGTCTTTCAATTGGGACACTATATCCATTACATTCAACAAAATGTTTGATTTTCACTGATAATTATTTCAAAAAATGCAATAGATTGCATTGATATCCAAATAAATCATCATTCTTCATTGGACCTGCTATTAGTGGTTGAGCTACTTCTATGACTTAGATTATTTAGAGGAATTTTTTGTTGATTGTATCAATTTTTTTCATCTTCTTGATCTTGTTCCATCTGCAAACATAAACATAAAGTGCAATGAGTGTATTTACTTGGGTGAGAATAATGAAATTTGAAATAAATATATACATTAATGTAAATCGAATATAAATTTAACATAGAAAGAAGTGACTCATAAACTGTGCACATACTTTGTTTCCTATGTGTTTTAAACCCCATTATAAATCATAGATTCAATATAAAGGATGTTTTTGTTCTATTAATTATAAACTCAAAGAAGAAAAACAACATAGATACTTAAAAATTCTATAATTAATTTTTGATATGCTAACATATACTCACAACCCATATTTAACCCAATCTCAATCAATTCTTTCAATCAATCTTATTTGTATGTTAACACCTATTTGAATACATTCAAGTATGGTTGTTGTAAAACAACTTAAAATATATAGAAATGAAACATTGAGTTGTTATAGGGAAATGTTAAGAATTACTCACAAACTTTGAAATCAACCCTTTTCTTCCTTGCCGTCTTATTTTATATGTCGAATGAGTTCCATTTTGTTTTCTTTTCTGCAAAAAAATAACTAAAAATTAATATTTAATGCTAAATTAATTTTTTTACATGTAAAAATTCAATCATGATTAAATACATTTGAAGCACTTTGTTGTTGAGATGGCTCCTCCTATGATGCAATTATGTCTATTTCTTTGAACATCTCCTTGTACACTTTTTTAGACATTCCTACTTGCATTTTTCACATAAACTCATTAATCATTTGGGATTTTCATAATCTTCTTGAAAAAAAGTAATAAACTATTTTTATATCAATATATGAAAGCTAAATATAACAAAATTGATATAAATAAATTAATGGCTCATTGAGACATGTTAGATTTACAATAAAAAACATACAAAAAATATCATTTCAAAGGTAATATTCCTAATTAAAATGATTTTCTAGAAATTATATATATATATATATATATATATATATATATATCTTAAACCATGTCTTCATTGGCCCATTGCTCTGGAAGGCACTTCATTGTAGTTAGATATAATTGGATTCTTAGAGGTCATTAGATTTGATTTATGTATTTGTTATAGTGAAAAGTATGTTCAAATCATTTTCCAACTGATCCCTCATAGTTTTGCAAAAAATACCCCCCCTTTCCTTAACCTCCAAAACACCTCCAGATGAGCTAAGGACCAATTCATCATCTTTTACATGTTCTATATTTTTTCATTTCTTAGAACGACATTGATATTTTCCCTCATTGTTTATCCCTATAGAACATTAAATATATATGAATTAATAGATTGTTTGAATCATTTTATCTTATATTCTTAAGTATATTTTTAATGAAAAAAAAAACCTCATATTGAATAATATTTTTTCTTTCACCTTGTTTGTTCTTCTGCAATTTTTATATCATGCGTTTACACTCTTATGCACTTAGATTAGAAATAATATTATCGACCTTCTTCAATTATGTGGCTCTACATGACACATATTGACCAATACATATTAGTTAAACTTACATATAGTTCAAACATATTAATTTTGTAAAGAATTTACAAAGAACTTGTCTTCTCCATTTTTTTCAATGTGTTTTCATTGTGGCAATCAATAATTTTGTTACGTGAAACCTTCTCAGACATTGTTTATCAATATACAACCTATATCATTCAATACACAAGCCATTAAATATATTTATAAATAAATCAATAAATTTTCAGCCAAAAAGAGCTCTGGTAACCAATGTGTTTATCTGAATAAATGCACTAATGCATATATTTCCTTAAACACATCGGGCATTTAATTGTTCGACACCGTCAGGGAAAATTAAAATTTTAAAATAATTTTAAATTATTATGGTGCAATTTGTAATGCTAAATGCATTGAAATGATCTAATGATGTTATTTGGAAGAGGCAT
>APFE030645167.1:0-16397 GCA_000404065.3 Pinus taeda
TTTAGGTGGTGGAGTCATAAATAACTGGGAACAAATGAAAGAATCTTTTCTAAAGAAATATCAGGATTATTGTAGGTCTAGAGAATTAAAAGATGAAATTTTCCAAATGACAGCTAGACCAAATGAAACATTAGAGGAATACGTAGAATGTTTTCAGTATAATTTACAGAGATCTCCCTATGCATCACTACCTCTGCCTGATAATGTGTTAAAAACAGCATTGATCAGAGGCATGAAGGAACAGTGGATTGAAACATTAAATATCATGGGAAAAGGGGATATTTATCGAGAGAATTTTGCTGACATCATTGATTTATGTATCAGGAGTTCGAGAGGCAGCACAAGGATAAAACCAACAGAATATGATCGTTTTGTCAGAGATAACAAAATATCAACAGAAGGAGTAACACGTGTAGAACTTGGAAATTTATTAGAAAATTTTAAAACTGATATTCTGGGGACATTAACTACACAACTTGATATTGTGCAGGCTAAACAGAAGCAGATGGAGGCGGAACAAAATCTGGCGATTTTCTGCCCCCGATGTAGAAGAAAACATAGCCACACGGAATGTCCACTGGATGCAGTTCAAACATGTGCTATCTGTACAAAAGACCACCTTACTAAGAGCTGCCCCTCACTTCCTGGATTAAAGGCAGTATATAAGGAAGCGGAAGAAGAGCTAGAATCAACATACTTCATTAACCAGCGTCGCGAATGGCAACCAAGGCAATATGGTATGTTTTCAGATCCAACTTCTTCTTTCCAGCCTCCGCAGTATAATGCTCGGCAATATAGTATGTGGAAAAACCAATCTCAACCCCCATTTCCGAACTGGTCATCACAGCCGTTTCCTTCTCCAAATCCGTGGATGAATCAGACAAGCCAATTTGGCTGGCCGAATTTTCCTTACGCCCCACCATATTGGCAGAATAACTCATATCCTCCACAATGGATTCCCCCTACTTCACAAGGTTCACCCTGGCAGATAAACTGGCCAAAATCGACATATCAGCCAGTAGGAACTATTCCACTCCCTCAACCGACTCTGCCAGCTTTACAACAAAACCCCCAGTCTAATCTGAGACCGTAACTCCCAGCCCAACCCAATCCCAATCCAAATAATAGACTGGTCCAATCCCTCCAAATCATGGAATCATCAGAAATCGGACCTGACCTAAGGGAGTGCAATGATCTTCAGTTAAAGTCTGGACATATAATAGAAACAGAGGGAGATAAAACAGTTCACATTGAAGATCAGTTACCAATAGAATAGTCGTTACAACAAGAGGGTGTAAATAAGGAGCAGACCCATCATCAAGCAAGTACATCCTCTCCACCCTTCCCGGAACGATTAGTCATACCTCGACCTATACAATATCCAGACTTTGACATTTTGGGAGAGTTACAAAATCTGTACATAAGAATTCCATTCCTCCAAGCCATTCAAGACATCCCTATATACGCAAAAACTATAAAAGAATTGTGCATAAAAAAATCAAGGAGGAATGCAACCACTAACCCAAGAGTCCAAGTAGTCGGTACTTTATCTGACATGTTATCAGGAAAGGAGACACCCATTAAATATGAAGATCCCGGAAATCCAATCGTAACTGTTCAAATCTATGGTCAGACCCTGACTAATGCTTTAGTTGATCTAGGAGCTGCAATTAATATTTTGACAACCTCTACTTGCCAAAAGCTCGGCATTACATCGGTAGAACCTACTTCTACTTTGTTAGAATTGGCCAACCGATCTGTAGTTCGACCGGAAGGTACTCTATACGATGTCATGGTTTCTGTAGATTCCTGGGAATACCCAACTGATTTCCTGATAATTAATCCAAAAACCCGACTGGATGGACATCCGCTAATTTTAGGTAGACCTTGGCTTGCTACTGTCGATGCTTACATTGGTTGCCGGCAGGGAAACATGACTATAACTAGAGGACCAGATATTAAAAATCTAGTTCTATACCCTCCAGCACAGCTAAGTCTTACAATGATCAAAACTAACCAGCAACCTGTGTCATACCTTACTGACAATATCAGATCCCCATTGACTGTACAGAAGGCTCTAGATTTTAAAGACCAAACAGAAGACGATGCCATCAATAATTTCATTAGTCAAACTGAATCTAGATCTCACACACAGTGTTTCATGATAGAAGAAGCATTCGATAGTGAACTAGAAGAAGATCCTTTGAAAGATGTGCATGACCAAACAATACCTGTGACTGCTATTGCCAACAGTAAAGTAGTGGAAATTGAACCGGGAAAGACTCTAAATATTAATGCCAACCTCACACCGGACCAAGAAACAAAGCTCGTCCATCTGTTACGAAAGTATCAAGAAGAATTTGTGTGGGATTACCCTGATATGAAAGGGATTGATCCCCAATTGTGCACCCACCACATTTATATAGAAAAAGATGCAAGACCTGTTCGTCAACCGCAAAGAAGACTCAACCCTCATCTAAAAGATGTTGTAAAAGCTGAACTTCAGAAATTTTTAGATGTTAATTTCATCTATCCTATTTTCGATAGTAAATGGGTCTCTCCGCTTGTGGTGGTACCCAAGAATAATGGGAAATGGAGGATTTGTGTGGATTACAAGGAGTTAAATAAAGCCACATAGAAAGATCACTTCCCTCTCCCTTTCATAGACCAAGTATTGGACACTTTAGCAGGAAAGAAATTCTTTTCTTTCCTGGATGGCTTCAGTGGATACAATCAGATTCAGATTGCCCCTGAAGACCAGGATAAAACTACTTTTACTTGTCCTTGGGGAACGTTTGCCTATCGAGTTCTACCCTTTGGCCTATGTAATGCTCCTGCTACATTCCAAAGGGCTGTCCTTAGCATCTTTGCAGATTTAACAAATGATGGACTTGAAGTGTACATGGATGACTTTACACCATATGGAGATGATTTTGATCCAGCTTTAGACACTCTAGAAAAAGTCCTACAACGTTGCATTGCTACTAGGCTTTGCTTAAGCCACGAAAAATGTTATATGATGATGACTGAAGGGCTTATTCTAGGAAACTATGTTTCAGCAGCTGGCATTCAGGTAGACCGGCCAAAATTCAAATACTTTTGCTTATCCCCACCCCCACTACTCAAACAGAGGTACGCAGCTTTCTTGGATTTTCTGGGTATTATAGACGATTTATAGAACGTTATTCACACATTGCTGCACCTCTATATGCACTAACTGGTAATTTTAATTTCTTGTGGACAGAAAAATGCGACCGTGCTTTCAAGGAATTAAAGAAGCTTGTATCAACAGCTCCAGTCCTTCGAGGACCAAACTGGAATTTACCATTCCAAATCTCATCCGATGCCTCAGATACAGCAATCAGTGCAGTCCTTGGGCAGGAAGAGGATAAAAAACCATATGCTATCTATTATATCAGTAAAAATTTATCCCCTGCTGAATTAAATTACACTGTCGCTGAAAAAGAATTCCTGGCTATAATACATGCTGTCAATAAGTTTAGACATTATATCACAGGCTATCCCGTTATTTTATATACAGATCATTATGCTATCACATATTTAGCAAATAAGCCTGTCACAAATGCTAGAATAACTAGATGGTTGATTTTATTGCAGGAGTTCGATATCACAATCAAGGATCGACCTGGCAAGGAAAACCCTGTAGCCAATTTTCTCTCACGAATACCAAAATCAATTGAAGCAACAACAGTGGAAGATCAATTTCTTGATGAGCACCTGTTTGTTGTTGTTGTTCAAACACCCTGGTATACTGATGTTGCCAATTACCTTGCAGTAGGTAAGCTACCAAAACACTTAACCCCTAATGAACGTAAGCAGATTGTTCAGAAGAGTACTCTATTTTCGTGGATTGGGGGCTATTTGTTCCACACAGGGGCAGACATGAAAATTAGGAGATGTATTCGAGAAGATGAAATTTTCGACATCTTAAAAGCCTATCAGGATGGACCATGTGGGGGACACTTTGCTGAAAAAAGAATAGCACATAAAGTATTGCATACAGGATACTACTGGCCTACAATTTTTAAAGATGCGAAGAAATTTGTCCAAGCCTGTGACAGCTGCCAGCGAGCAGGATGACCTGGTCAAGCCGACGAAAAGCCTCTGAGGCCACAATTAGTCATTGAAACATTTGAACGATGGGCTCTTGATTTCGTTGGACCCATCAACCCACCATCAAATCAGAGAACATATATCTTGGTGGCGACAGAATATGTCACCAAATGGGTTGAGGCCGAAGCATTGCCTAGAGCTACAGAAGATTCTGTAATACAATTCCTATTCCATTTGTTTGTACGTTATGGCCTTCCAAGAGAAATAATTACAGATGGAGGACCACAATTTGCCGAAAACAAATTAGCTGCAACACTTAACAATTATCACGTCCAGCATAAAATTACTACCCCATATCACCTGCAGGCGAATGGGCAAGTAGAAAGTAGCAACAAGGTAATAGAATCATTTTTAACAAAAACCATTGCGTCACATAGGCATGATTGGGCTGCCCGATTACCTGAAGCACTGTGGGCTTATAGAACCACATGGAGAAGTACCACCGGTTATTCACCCTATCAATTAGTGTTTGGAAAACAACCTATTTTCCCCATAGAATTCAAAATCCAAATGCTACGAACTACACAGGAAGTTGGCCTAGATCTAAGTGAGGCACAAATCAATCGATTACAGCAGATTAATGAATTAGACGAAATTAGGCTCTCTGCATTATAGAATACAACACTTATTCAACAACGGCGAGCTAAATGGCATGATGCACTCATCAAGAACAAAGTCTTTCACGAAGGAGACTGGGCTCTGTTATATGACTCTCGGTTTCAGGACTTCCCGGGGAAACTTCAGACTCGTGGGTTGGGACCATACGAAATCCAGAAAGTACATGATAATGGGACCCTCACTCTGATCACAATCAACGTTTCTGGATATGCATTCAAGGTAAATGGCCACCGAGTTCGTCTCTATCGCAAGCCACTCACTCGGGAATCCTTCTGTCAGCAGCTACGTCGAGACACTGATATGGAAATTTTAGGAGAGGAAGCAAAATCTTCCTCACCTATAATTCAGTAAGGAATTCATTTTTTTCTATAACTTGTACATAAGTTTTTGTATATATGTTTTCTTAACATTTTCATTGATCTTTCTTTTTTTTTCATTTTGATTTTTGCATTATGTGTGTCCTTGCTGTTCCTTTTCCAAAAGGAACAACATTTGCGTGTTTCTGTTGTTCCTTTTCAAAAGGAACAACATTGTTGTGTTTCTGTTGTTCCCTTTTCAAAAGGAATAGCATTTGTGATTTTCTGCTGTTCCTTTTCAAAACGAACAACATTTGTGATTTTCTGATGTTCCTTTTCAAAAGGAACAACATTTGTGATTTTCTATTGTTCCTCTTCAAAAGGAACAACATCTGTGATTTTCTGCTGTTCCTTTTCAAAAGGAACATCATTTGTGATTTTCTGCTATTCCTTTTCAAAAGGAACAACATTTTTGATTTTTTGTTGTTCTTTTCAAAAGGAACAGCATTTCTGATTCTCTGTTGTTCCTTTTCAAAAGGAACAGCCTTTGTGATTTTCTGTTGTTCCTTTTCAAAAGGAACAACATTTGTGATTTTCTGCTGTTCCTTTTCAAAAGGAACAGCATTTGTGATTTTTTGTTGTTCCTTTTCAAAAGGAACAACATTTTTGCTCTTCTATTGTTCCTTTTCCAAAGGAACAGCATTCTTTTTGTTGATTATTTTTGTTGTTCCTTTTAAAGAAACGGCATCTCAAGTATTTGTTTGCATGGATTCTTTTATGTTGTTCCTTTTTCAAAAGGAACACCATCGGCATGTTTTTGCTCTCTTTGATGATATTGAGGATGCTTTTCGCCCATGTTCTCTCCAGTCTTTAAGATACAGCTATGCACTTATGCAATGAACATAAATCATGACATAACGAAGTCAGCGGATCATAGATCGCTATTTTTATAAGGCCTAGTATTGATAAGAGGACAAGAGGAGGGACACACTTACTTCTCATCTTCGTTGTCATTGTCTTATTACCATTGCTCTGGTTGGTTATCTTTATCATGATGATTTCCCTAAAAAAAATCTTTTTTTATTACTTAGGGATAAGAGCAAAGGATTTATATCTTCCTGTTGGGATGATAAGACTTCTTCCACCATTCCCATTCTTAAGGAGTGCTGAACCACCCTTATGTGTAAATAAATAAGAAAAAGTGCTCTGCAAAAAGAAAAAAAAGTAAATATGGATTATCAATTGTGAAATGCAGGATAGGGGGTCTCATCAAGAGCCAGCCTACCATGATCGTAAGGATGGAAGCGAAGTGGCATTCCCATTATGGCCACCACACCAGGGATATGGTCCAAAGGTACACTAAATAAACAGACCTTGGAACAGGGGGTCTCATCACGAGCCGGCCTGCCCACGTTTCACACCTACCTTGTGAATGGCATTATGGCTACTTGGTTATCAAGCCAGCATAATGGCCTACATTTTGACAAAATACTCTTCACAATACACACAAAGGATCATGGTTCCGGGGGTGAAATAAACAACTCTGCCAAGGTTATGAACACCTGTCGGCAGCAGAGCTCTGTTAATGGTATTGAAGTCGTAATGGTTACACCAATATGTATGATATCAATACTTCTTTGTCTCTTATATCCTATGAATAGATCATATTTTATGTCCCGATGTATACATCGCATGAACACTCATTACCACCAATCATGGCAACGGAACTGACAATGACTGCTGGAGATTTCGTACGATTGACAGACGTCCCATGCCCCAGCCTCGCATCATATCACGCAGGCTCTTATGTAAAACACAATCCACCTTTTTGCCTCGATTTCGGTATTTCGTTGTCTATCTAAAACATGGCATAATTTCATATGCTGTTCCTTTATGACTTGGTTACAGAATGGCTGTTGCTCCTCTATTTGATGGCTGGGACAACCTATTAGATCGCAGGGGGGAAGGTAACCTCATTACTCCATGGATTACGTGTCAGCACACCATTTGGGGAAGATAGTGTACGAAGGTATGGCATGGTTTAATGGTATGATAATTCTATTTTTATGAAAGTTGCCATCCACAATCCATTTTTGTTGCATACTCTGTGTTCTTTTCCAAAACC
Organism: Pinus taeda; assembly: GCA_000404065.3. NCBI lineage: Eukaryota > Viridiplantae > Streptophyta > Pinopsida > Pinales > Pinaceae > Pinus > Pinus taeda. The sequence goes on from APFE030645167.1 coordinate 7,174, forward strand.
TTGCGACGATCATCCTCTCTGCGTCTCAAACAGCACAGGCAGTTGCTGTTCCATTGGGAATTCTGAGTGGAACCATGGGGGGAAAGGCAATTCGAAGCAAACCTCAGGAGTTGATAGTCTCCGTTGCTACCCAGGAGATCCTGGAAAAGGCGGGGTGGCTGAATTATTTCAGTCGCCTACAAGAATCGAATGAAACAGTGGCATTGGAGTTTTTGCAAAATCTGCAGGAGAACTACTCCATAGTAAGAGAGAGGCGGATAGCGGTCATTGATGATATAATTGCAGAAGTCTCGGGACTACCAGCCGCCGGACCTGTATGGGCGCTGAAGAAAGAAAGACTACAAAAGATTATGGAGATTTTCTGAGATGAAGGCCAAAGCTTGACAGTTAAGGGGAAGGGAGTTCTGCCAGCAACGTTAGGAGAACCCTGGACCGAATTAGCAAAGATAGTGCAGAGCTACATCACTTGCGAAGGGAGGAAAGACGTGGTAAGACCATGTCATCTTAAACTCTTAGCTGTTTTGAAAGAAAAATGTTCTATAAATCTGCCTGCACTCTTAAATTCATTATTGCATGATGCGGCCCGAAGCCTGAAAAAGGCACAACACGTAGAAACAGTTGTTAGCCACCATGGATTGATTCGATTGATAGTGAGCCATAGTCTCACTCAACAGTAGAGCAGCTGGGAGGAGTTCATTGCAATGATCGAGGGGGGATTTGCTACACCATCCCCAAAACCTAAACATTCCTCTAGCACACTAGAATGATCAGAAAAATGCAGAGAATTGGCAGCAGAAAAACATGTTGCTCCAAAACGAAAACATTCTTCAAATACACCAGAATGACCAAAAAAACGCAGAAAATTGGTAGCAGAAAAACATGTTGCTAGTACACCTGAACAACCTGAGAGACCAAGGAAATCAGCCTGGCTAGCCCGGATACAAGGGAGGCTGGATCCAGAAGAACACCAGCCAGCCAATCGAGATAACGGACGAACCTCCAGAAGCAGAAGGAGGACCTTCCGAAGAAAATGCTGAAAAATTTGGGGCCGAGGCTGAGGAGCCTGGAGAAGGAGTCGAGGAGGGAGATGAGCACTCCAAAACAGAAACAGAAGCTGAACACTCCAAGGCAGTCACTGAGCAGTCCAATCAAGAGGAGGAAGTAGTACAGCTGGAGGGCAGCCCGCCGCGGGACCCTATGGGTGAAGATGAATTGGCTGCAATCCTGGCCAATATGGGGGAGTATGGCCAACCCTCCAGCCCAACAGGCCTCCCTGACGGACCTCCGGAGGAAGACACACCTGAGAAATCACATGTAGAAAAGGCAGGAGAAGAAAACCTGCCCGTTCATGATGAGGAAATAAGAGACACCAATCGGGAACAATCTGTTCCCAAGACACCAGAAGAAATTCGAGACGGAGTAGGAGCAGATTTAAGGGCCAGTCATGAACCCTCTACTGAGGCAATAGAAATCAAGAAATTAAGGAGGAAACAGCAGAGGTTGCTGAGCACTATAGCCCAGCGCCGATAGCAAATTCGGATTCTGAAAGCCAACCTGAGGATACGAAGGACCACAAGGAAAAGAAAAAGGGCCACTATAGAAAAATCCCGTAGGACAAGAAGACGCAGGACTTATAGCCGCTCTGTTGGTCAAAACCCCGCTGGAAGACCTACTGCCATTCCAAATGACATTGAAGAACAGACTGCTGTTCCAAATGACGTTGAAGAACAGACTGTTGTTCCAATTGACACTGAAGAATGGAGTGTCGTTCCAATTGAGGCAGAGGAATAGGAAGATGTTCCAATAACAGGGGGACCACAACAACCTTTCATTCATGTTAAGAAAGAAAAAGAGAGTAAGGAGATCCAAACAGAGGCACCACCCTCATGGGTAATTCGGGTTCTGAACTCCAAACACCATAACAAAAATGTTCAGGTAAAACTCCCAGCCTCTACGGCTCTATGGAAAAAGGATCCAAAAACAAGAACCTTGCACAAGATGATGAAGCAAGCTCAGCAAGAAGTTGAACAGCTGAGAGAACAAACAGTCCCCCGGGAGAAATACGAAGAGTTAAAACAACAACTTCAGAATATTAGTCAGTTCGAGAGCCAGGCCCTCAAAGGATAGCAAAAGGAGCAAGAAAAGGTTGCCAAGGTAACTCATCGATTAGATATTGTTATTAAGCAGATGGACACTGTGTGTTCTTTGTATAATGATGTTCTGACCTGTAGGGCCCCTACTAAAAACTATGCTTTATTTTTGCTTGAACGATATTTATGATTAAAGATAAAAGCTGTTAGGGCGGGTGCCCCTATCCAAATCAATATTGTTAATGATTTCATAGATTGTTGCAAGCATTATGGAATTAAGGTTCAAAGATTATTGTGTGAATTTTACTTGCACAACCTCGTGCTAGACTAGGAAACTGACTTAAATCCTAGCCCTTTTGTTGGTGACATACAATTGCAAGCCTTCGTTTCATTTGGGGTTAATCAGCTGAAATGGCTCAGAGCTTATAACACTTTTAAGAGACAGGAAAATAGCCTAGACTTGTGGGTGAGAGACAAGCCTAGAGATCCAGTGCTGTTATGGAGAGCACATAGGAGCCTTATGAGGACCCTGGGTGTCATGGAGATATTAGGACCCACGCATGAGGACCTAATTCGACACAGTCTGGAATATTTTCAGACTATTAAAGACCTCGCCATCGATGCTGCAAAATTTCGATACCGGACTTCTAGCCCAAACATCTAGCTCAGGGAACCATTCAAATACGAAAATTTTGAGCTGGCTGCCAGCCGATTGAACCTTTATGGGGAGCGTATTTTGCAAGCAGGGCCATCCTGGTTAGGGTATCGATTTCGTAGTCCAATCATTTGGCACCCTGCACCCGGATATCAGGCCTTGTATGAAATGCCTGCAGGTCAAACAAATCAGTTCTTTGATGATCTAGTTGCTCATCACGGTTGTAGGCCTCCACATGAGGTTCCCTCTTCGACCTATTCTCTTACCGCCTTACATGTCAACTATAATGTTTTCATGAGGGCATGAAACAGGGTAAGCAGGGGGGTGTGTGAAGCACTCGAAAGGTATGCTTTTGACAAACAATTTAGTGGCTTTTCAGTAACATTTGTAACCTTTTCTGCATCATGAACTCAAAGAAATAAAGAATTCTAATAAAACGTGTGAGAATGAACATGGAAAGCTTAATCGCTGATAATTGTCATTTTTCTATGCAGGGAAAGGTGGAAACGAAGAGCTGTCGTTCAAAAGGGAAAGGCAGAGGAGGAATAACTGTTGTCCCTCTAGAAGGGAACCGGATGCAAACGAGATCGAGCAGATCAAAGCAGAACAACCCAAGAAAGGAAGAAGGGATACCAATTCGGCGAAAAAGGGAAAGAAAAAGTAAAGGATTAACAGCTTGGCGAATCCCTCAGGATCTTTGATCCTGAGGGATCGCTGTTTTACTTATTTTTGTTACCTAGATATCCCCGCCGTTACTTTTATAAAAAGGAACAACATCGTTAAGCAAAGGGAATTTTTTTTGTAACTTTCAGTTTTTAGACTAAACTTTGATCATCGAGTCTCACTGAGACCTAGTTTACTGTATGTTTGTTGATGCGTTAATATAAAAGACCTGGTGTTTATTTCATATTTGCGTCTGGAGTAATCTAAGGTGGTGTACCATTGGAAGCTAAGGGCCCGGCTCCGAAGGACACTTGCTTTTGTATCATTATAACTTGATTTCTGCGTGGTTTGCTTATCTTTATTGCTCGATAATCTGATATGCTTTTCATGTGCTATTCCATGCTCTGCTACGATTAATTCATTAATGGTTCTTTTAGGAAATTTGTTTAGTGACTCTGCATTGCATGATTGAATCTTTTCAGAGTTGATTGCATGTTATTAGTCTAAACCAGCTATTTCTGTTACAGAGCGTCTGTATTGAATATTACTGTTATTGGATTCATTTGAAATCCTGATTATTGGAATCCGAAAGTGATGTTATTCTATTTGGAAACATAGTCGTATTATCGTTAATTGTCAGATTACTATATTAGTGTGAGGTGTGCATATATGATCGATTACTGTTGTTCCATAATTCATCAATGAGTGCTGTTCCATAAAGTACATTCCATCCAATTTGCCTTAAGAGAGAAGATTGTTATTTCATTACAGAGTGTGAGTTTGGTTCAATAGAGCAAGTTTGGTTCTGACTCGCGAGACTTAATTCTTTTGATTGTTGTTCCATTTACTGTCGTTCCATTTTAGACTTGCTGTTCCATTTCCTATTTGCTGTTCTATTTTACTTTCTGCCGTTCCATTTACTTGCATATGTTGCTTTGGTGTGAGAGAAGGTCTAAGGCTATAGAGAGCCTCAGCAGTCGCTGCCTAGCTCCCAGACCTATGGTCCATGCTCTAATTTCCTTTCCATCAGTTTCTAGAGGGATGGGTTATCGCTTCTGCACCCTTGACTGATAAGCTGTCTTGTGTGATTTTATCCTTTTGAAGTAATTTAGTCATAGTTTAGCATCTGTTTGCTCTTGTATTTTTTGAACGTTGTACTACTAAGCATTACTCTGACGAATAGCCTCGAATTGAGTTACTCTTTGCAATAACAAAATGTTCCCGGATTGACTTATTAATGTGGGATAATTAGAGGTGAAAGAGACCCTAGTTACAGCTCTACATTTTTCCGCCGTTGCCGGGGAAAGAGTATAGCCATTTTTCTTTTACAGAGTAGTGTGTGAATCTGCTAGGGGAGAGTTGGATTTTAAAAACGGAAGGTAAGAACCTGCGTACGGAGCATGTAAAAGCCCTGCTCCACCATCCGCTCTCCTAGCAGAATTGCTGGTTGAATAGGATTTAGTAGTTTATTAGAGTGCATGACTAAGAAGAAAAAGCCAGAAAGGAATATCAAACCTCCATCCAAACCCGAAAAAGCCAAAGGGCCGGTGACCCTTCGCCGAACAACCTTCATATACGAAATCTATAAGAAAACTGAATCTCAGCCATCAGTAGGCCCCAGAAAGATCAATTCTAAATAGCCCACTAGCTCCCTTCAGGCCACAGGATCACCATCTGAAGCCTTTGCTGAGGTGCATAGTCAAACCGATGAACAGGACTTTCAAGAAATTGAAAATTCTATTCCAGAACGACTGCAGGAAGGGAATCTAAGCAATCTTTATGAAGGAGAAGGGGAAACAGGGGAAGTAGGGGAGCCAAGGTCTCCTCCTAGGATAATTCAGCCATTAAATAGTCTAGATAAGGGGAGCGCGGTAAAAATTATTATTGAAGACATCCCATTTCCTCAGACAGAAATTCCAGATAGGGGAAGTGTTATTAAAACAATCCTTGTCAAGGTTGTTCCTTCTCAGCCTAGGAATACCCTCCTAGAAATCCCGGAAGGTTATTGGCATATATTCGATCCCATGGCATAGAATCAGCCAAATACTCAAACTTCTACATTGCAATATCCTATAGTGGATTCCGCAGCAAATGCGCCCATGAAAGCAATCCCTCTTCAACACATTCCTACATTTCACGAACTTACATCATAGGACCCCGATGCATTCTTATTTGAATTTGATGTGCTATGCAGGGGATATGATTACACCACTGACCCCGAGAAATTAAAATTGTTCCCCTCCACTTTGAAAGGGGCAGGTTTAAGATGGTTTATGGGTTTAGGTGGTGGAGTCATAAATAACTGGGAACAAATGAAAGAATCTTTCCTAAAGAAATATCAGGATTATTGTAGGTCTAGAGAATTAAAAGATGAAATATTCCAAATGACGGCTAGACCAAATGAAACATTAGATGAGTACATAGAACGTTTTCAGTATAATTTACAAAGATCTCCCTATGCATCATTACCTCTGTCTGATAATGTGTTAAAAATTGCATTGATCATAGGCATGAAGGAACAGTGGATTGAAACATTAAATATCATGGGAAAAGGGGATATTTATCAAGAGAATTTTGCTGACATCATTGATTTATGTATCAGGAGTTCGAGAGGCAGCACAAGGATAAAACCAGCAGAATATGATCGGTTTGTCAGAGATAACAAAATATCAATAGAAGGAGTAACCCGTGTAGAACTTGGAAATTTATTAGAAAATTTTAAAACTGATATTCTGGGGACATTAACTACACAAATTGATATTGTGCAGGCTAAACAAAAGCAGATGGAAGCGGAACAAAATCTAGCAATCTTCTGCCCCAGATGTAGAAGAAAACATAGCCACAAGGAATGTCCACTGGATGCAGTTCAAACATGTGCTATCTGTACAAAAGATCACCTTACTGAGAGTTGCCCCTCACTTCCTGGATTGAAGGAAGTATATAAGGAAGCGAAGGAAGATCTAGAGCCAGCATACATCGTTAACCAGCGTCGCCAATGGCAACCAAGGCAATCTGGTATGCTTTCGGACCCAACCTCTTCTTTCCAACCTCCGCAGTATAATGCTCAACAATATAGTATGTGGCAAAACCAATCTCCACCCCCATTTCTGAACTGGTCATCACAGCCGTTTCCTTCTCCAAATCCGTGGATGAATCAAACGAGCCAATTCGGCTGGCCGAATTTTCCATACGCCCCACCATATTGGCAGAATAACTCATATCCTCCACAATGGATCCCCCTACTTCACAAGGTTCACCCTGGCAGACAAACTGGCCAAAATCGACATATTAGCCAACAGGAACTATTCCACTCCCTCAACCGACTCTACCAGCTTTACAACAAAACCCCCAGTCTAATTTGAGACTGCAACTCCCAACCCAACCCAATCCCAATCCAAATAATAGACGGGTCCAATCCCTCCAAATCATGGAAACATCAGAAATCGGACCTGACCTAAGGGAGTGCAATAATCTTCAGTTAAGATCTGGACGTATAATAGAAACAGAGGAAGACAAAACAGTTCATATTGAAGATCAGTTACCAATAGAACAATCGTTACAACACGAGGGTGTAAATAAGGAACAAAGCCATCATCAAGCAAGTACATCCTCTCCTCCCTTCCCGGAACGATTAGTCATACCATGACCGGTGCAATATCTAGACTTTGACATTCTGGGAGAGTTACAAAATCTGTACATAAGAATTCCATTCCCCCAAGCCATTCAAGACATCCCTATATACGCAAAAACTATAGAAGAATTGTGCATAAAAAAATCAAGGAGGAATACAACCACTAACCCAAGAGTCCAAGTAGTCGGTACTTTATCCGACCTGTTATCAGGAAAAGAGACACCGATTAAATATGAAGATCTCGGAAACCCAACTGTAACTGTTCAAATCTATGGTTAGACCCTGACTAATGCTTTAGTTGATCTAGGAGTTGCAATTAATATTTTGACAATCTCTACCTGCCAAAAGCTCGGCATTACATCAGTAGAACCTACTTCTACTTTGTTAGAATTGGCAGACCGATCTGTAGTTTGACCGGAAGGTACTTTATATGATGTCATGGTTTCTGTAGATTCCTGGGAATACCCAACCGATTTCCTGATTATTAATCCAAAAACCTGACTGGATGGACATCCGCTAATTCTAGGTAGACCTTGGCTTGCTACTGCCGATGCTTACATTAGTTGTCGGCAGAGAAACATGACCATAACTAGAGGACCAAATATTAAAAATCTAGTTCTATACCCTCCAGCACAACCAAGTCTTACAATGATCAAAACTGACCAGCACCCTGTGTCATACCTTACTAACAATATCAGATCCCCATTGACTGTACAGAATGCTCTAGACTTTAAAGACCAAACAGAAGATGATGCCATCAATAATTTCATTAGTCAAATTGAATCTAGATCTCACACACAGTGTTTCATGATAGAAGCGGCGTTTGATAGTGAAATAGAAGAAGGTCCTTTGAAAGATGCGCATGACCAAACAATACCTGTGACTGTTGTTGCCAACAGTAAAGTAGTGGAAATTGAACCGGGTAAAACTCTAAATATCAATGTCAACCTCACACTAGACCAAGAAACAAAGCTCGTCCATCTGTTACGAAAGTATCAAGAAGCATTTGCATGGGATTACCCTGATATGAAAGGGATTGATCCTCAATTATGCACCCACCACATCTATATAGAAAAAGATGCAAGACCTGTTCGTCAACCGCAAAGAAGACTCAACCCCCATCTAAAAGAGGTTGTAAAAGCTGAACTTCAGAAACTTTTAGATGTTAATTTTATCTATCCTATTTCCGATAGTAAATGGGTCTCTCCGTTGGTGGTGGTACCCAAGGAAAATGGAAAATGGAGGATTTGTGTGGATTACAGGAAGTTAAATAAAGCCACACAAAAAGATCACTTCCCTCTCCCATTCATAGACCATGTATTGGACACTTTAGCAGGAAAGAAATTTTTTTCTTTCCTGGATGACTTCAGTGGATACATCCAGATTCAGATTGCCCCTGAAGACCAAGATAAAACTACCTTTACTTGTCCTTGGGGAACGTTTTCCTATCGAGTTCTACCCTTCGGCCTATGTAATGCTCCTGCTACATTCCAAAGGGCTGTCCTTAGCATCTTTGCAGATTTAATAAATGATGGACTTGAGGTGTACATGGATGACTTTACACCATATGGAGATAATTTTGATCCATCTTTAGATACTCTAGAAAAAGTCCTACAACATTGCATCGCTACCAGGCTTTGCCTAAGCCACGAAAAATGTTATATGATGATGACAGAAGGGCTTATTCTAGGACACTATGTTTCAGCAGCTAGCATTCAGGTAGACCCGGCTAAAATTCAAATACTTTTGCTTATCCCCACCCCCACTACTCAAATAGAGGTACGCAGCTTCCTTGGATTTTCTGGGTATTATAGATGATTTATAGAACATTACTCACATATTGCTACACCTCTATATGCTCTAACTGGTAATGTTGATTTCTTGTGGACATAAAAATGTGACCATGCTTTTAAGGAATTAAAGAAGCTTGTATCAACAGCCCTAGTCCTTCGAGGACCAAATTGGAATTTACCATTCCAAATCTCATCTGATGCCTCGGATACAGCAATCGGTGCAGTCCTGGGGCAGGAAGAGGATAAAAAACCATATGCTATCTACTATATCAGCAAAAATTTAGCCTCTATCGAATTGAATTATACTGTCACTGAAAAAGAATTCCTGGTTGTAATATATGTTGTTAATAAGTTTAGACATCATATCACAGGCTATCCCGTTATGTTATATA
>APFE030645169.1:25131-74616 GCA_000404065.3 Pinus taeda
TCCAAAATGAATTAAAGTGAAGTAAATTATGCTGTACATAAATCAAGAAAAGAGAATGCTGAATCATGAAAATACTAGACAAGGCTAGTATGAACAGGGGCCCTCCATTCACATAACCCAAGAGAACTCAAAGTGTTGAAAGCTCCAAAACAGCTCTGGTTCTATTACTCCATATGCAGAAATTTACAGTAAAGAGTGCTAGAAGAGCACTATAAAAACAGAGTTTTAAAAACACTTAAAAATTATAACAAGTTCACCAACATACAGCAAAAAAAAAGTCTCTTAAGCGTACGCAGACGCAAGTATTTATAGGCATCTAAAGGATAGCCTATGTGTGCTGCTAGAAACGGAAAATAACAAACTGTCATGTGCAATTAAAACTAAATAGACACGTCATGAGCCTGCGTGGGTGAGCTGGAGGTCCTGGTCGTCATGGGGATTAAATCCAAACTTAGATTATGTTCCCCACGTCCTGCAAAACACGGGCAAGCCACCGTCTGAGCTGACGTGACCAAACAGCTCACGCATCACCGTTAGCTGCCTTCGTTGACCGGATCTTTGCCCCTGTTTGACCGGAGGTATGGACGACGTGGATGTTTGAACAAATGGCACAGGAACCTCGAGCACCTTGATACCGAAGTACCCATGTGGCTCGTTTGGCAAAATGCACGTGGAACCTTGAGAACAACAAAAAGGCTGCGGAATCTCCAGATGGCTGCGGAATCATCAGTTAGCTGCGGAATCGGCAGAGAGCTGCGGAATGCCTGTAAATATGTCAAAAATCTAAACAAAACAGTCACACATTAGCAAAGTTCACTTGATCATGCTTAATGACATCTAATGTAATGATCTGGGTGGTTTTACATGGAAAATGAGGTGAAAGAGAGAGATAGGTGATGAAAAAAACAGTAGATAATAGTAGATGATGAGGTGTAGGTTAGAGGCTCTACAGAGACGACAGTTTGACTATGTTATTTTTTGCAAAAGAGAACTAAAACGACGCACAATACATAAAAACGTTTATAGTTCTTTGCACTAAGGAGGCGGAATAAAATTAGAGAAGGGGGTATTCACAGAAGCACATTGATTATAGAAAGCAAAAAATCTTGAATAAGACTGAAAACAGTGAGAAAAATCCACAGTCGGAGGGTAAAATCAGTCCTCCCTGACCATCGCACCTGTTACATAGTGAACTCAGTATGCAGCGCAATTACTCCATTCGGGAAGTGCGATGCATACAGGCTCCCTTGAAGGCAGGGTGCGATGGTTACAATGCAAGACTCTGAACAAGACTTCACTGACAGTTTCTAGTTTAGTTCAAGCGTTTAAGCTAAATAAGTACGGATCAATGTATGTAAAATAACAGGGGTGATTTAAGAGGTTACTAAAAGCCACTACTTAGGGCAATTAGATTACTTGCAGGTCTATTGTTTAATTTATAAACAAAAACCCAGAGATTGACTAAAGCAGCATTGATCTACTTTGCATTTGTATGACAAATGCAGTTCGAAGGCTAGCTAGCTTGACTTTAGGCTCTATTTGTATGTTTATAAAAGAAACAAGGATAGATAGGCTAACAAGTAATCTAGTCGCTCCCCAGCGGAGTCGCCATTTTGTTATACAGGAATAGTGTCCACACAGATACTGCTATTCCCACTAAGATGTGTGGCTATCTTAGAAACAAACAATCAAAGTCTACTATTGATTCCTTTTATGAAAATAGATGAGAAGAGAACCAAGAAGGCCAACCTGAGTCTTGCGCTCGATTCCCTCTCCTTCTTGATAGAGTTTTGTTGCTCAGTCTTTGTCTGCTTAGCTTCAAAAGGACCTGTAGAATCACAGCAACATACTACTATGCAAGAAACAAGGATCTAAATTCATAAATAATGCAGGATTAGATGTACATTAACCATATACAAGAATATATAAACAAGTACACCAGGATATGGAAGGAAACAATAATAGCTTCATTCAGATAAAAGTAGCAAGAGGATTACAACCATGAGCAGCTCTAACCCAGCATCATCCTCCAGCTAGGAAGCCCTTCTTTCACCTCAAGCAAAGCAAAATCACCCAACACTGTGAATGTACACAAGAATACCGACAACACTTCTCAATAGATTACAAAATTCCATCCTCCGAATCTTTGTGATGAGGGATCCATATATAGATGATTACAGAGAGGTGAGTCATCTTTTGGAATCTTGATTAGTGTCTTCTCTTTGATAATTCTTGCTTCCACTTGGAGAATGAAGATCTCTTACTCATCCCTGGTCAAAAATGGAGTGGCAAGTTTCAGAGGGGAAGCTTCTGGAAGATGATGTAATCAGTTGACCTTGTTCCTTTAGGCAGTGAAGTAACCCTTTTAGGGACTTAAGAGCCCTCAGTTTATGGACATTTTTGATTGGGGTTGAAGTGCCCAAAAATGTCTATAACATTCCTAACCTGACACTATTGACCATGCTCCTTTCTCTTTCCATGAATGTCATATTCATCCTTTTTGCAACTCCATTCCACTAAGGTATGTATGAAGTAGTCTTTTACCTTATTATACCACTTTTCTTATAGAATTCCTTGATTTCATTCCTATACAATTATCCATCATTATCTGTTCTCAATACCTTAATTTTCTTCTTTGTATGATTCTCTATAAGAGCCTTAACCTATTTAAATTTATCAAATATTTGATATTTCTTCCTGAGGAAATGAATCCATGTATACCTTGAGAATCCATATATAAATGAGAAATATTACATATATTTACCCTGTGATGGATCTAATGTAAATTCAAAAACATTACTATGCAACAATTGTAATATTTCCTTTTCCATTGTATGATCCAGGTCCGGGTGTGACAAAGGACCCATCTAAGACCTTTTACCTTCGTGATGTGTTAAATTGCAATTTTTAAAAGAACATAAATGAATACATCTGCATGTTGTAAATAAGAGGAACATGATAATCATCAGCAACATAAAATAACAAGACGTTGATAACAGAGTTCGTCCATGAGGGACTACGTCTCCAGGCCCCAATGTCAAGATGGTGTAGGTCGCTGCATTAAGTGATGTCTATAGTGATGGTGCACATAAGAGGTGACGTCACTATCATACAAGGAAAATTCCCTCACACAAGAGTGGCTCCAAGAGATGTTCCGCTACAAGAACTCTCAGTCAAAAAGGACTCCTATCAGCATGACACAAACTCATGCATGATGATCATCCCGCCAACATGGAATAAAAGGGATCTCAATACAAACAGACATGGCGACAACATGAGTATCCCATCAACACGACGCCAAAGGGATCTCACACAAAACATGACGAATCATGACAACAAGTACATCACACAGATGATTCCGCATCACATCAAGAAGGAACCATGAAAATGATTAAGAAACAAGATCCCACATCAACATCAAACAGGGATATGTGCAGCACAATGCATAGCAAAAGAAGTACATGAACACATTGCATATACCTCACATCCAGGGGCCATCTGAAGAAAAGGATGTCACACTGCTTAAGTTGTTTGTGCCATCAATCTCACTACGTCGAATCTCATGGAAATGGATGCTTGCACATGAATGCTGACACCTACACTCCACTTAGAAAAGTGGTTGAAAAATGAAATGCGAAAATGGAAAATCTGAATACACCATCAGATTTGTGGCATCAAATAGTGCAAAATCGACTGTCAAATTTTTGAATTCTGAGAAAGTGGAAATCTGGGGCTTAAGGAATCTTTTAGATTTTCCTAGATTCCTTAAAGGTTCCCTCCTCCGGGTCCTCTGCAAATCTGCTGCTCATATCAGGAAACTAACTATGCCATAAGGTTCCTTGTGGAATTATGAGAAAAATGAGTATAAATTTGGTTGCATTCTAACTCTGGCGAATTTCAGCATCCAAGGAACCTAGAAGATTCCCTCAAGATTTTCCTCCTCTGGGAACCTGCAAATATGCTGCTCAAAAGGTGAATCCAACCTTTCCATGGAATTCCCTACGAAAATTTGAGAAAATTGACTGTAAACTTGGTTACATTCTAATAAAAAGAATTTTTACCTCCCCGGAGAATCTTTGAGCATCAAAGAATATTCTACCTCAAAATGTGTGTCAAGGTTATGCCTCCTCTATCTCGAAATCCATGCTGCACCCCTTCCTCCATGCACTAAATAAATGGGTTTATATCAATTTTCCCCGACAAACTTTACCACATGAGTTGGTTGGGCGTAGTGGTAAACTTAGAAATTGGTTGAGGAGAGGTTGGGGGATCAAATCCTGACCACTCCAAAAATACACGCATATATTTTTTAACCAATAGTTATTAAGTTTTGGTGCATTTTGGTAATACAGAACTGGATTAAAATTAATGCCTAGCCCATTAAACAGCGCCGTGAAATTTTGGGTTGGTTGGAATCGTTATATGTGAGGTTTGGTTTATTAAGGTTGGTGTACGAACCATATGGGGCCACCTGGTGGGGGCGAGCCCACGTGTGTCGAGCAGGTTTAATCCCCGTCAGCCTCACATTTACATATGGTGTATAATGGAGAGACGTGGGGTGGTGGTGGTGGTGGCCCACCAATGATAAGGCCAATTTCGAAAATTCCAAAATTTGACTGAAGGAGTCAAATTAAACAAGCCACAAATTCACCTAGAATTTGGCTGGAGTTGGTCGGATCCCATCTGCCAGAAAACTTCCAAATTGTGTTTCCATTAACCTTGCCCTGTTAGCAAAAGTCAACCAAAACTTTGACTAGCTCATTCTCCCTCAAACAAGATCGGATTGACAAACCGTTTACACCGTTGCGATCAGGATGACGAGATCTACGCTCTAGTCCTAGTTCGAAAGCATTATGATCATTTTTATTTTCGAGTTTCCATAAGCCCTCTTTGTCCTGTGTGTGTCCCTAGAGCCACCTGGATTATTGTAGCACTAGAGGAGAATATTACTTGATTATGTTATGAAACCAGCTCACAAAAATATAGAAAAGATAGATCAATGCCTTAGAATTCAGCCTCTTCGAGGGGGCAATCTCCTTTACATTACACAAATGAAAAAATCTTGGATGATTCGAATGAAAAAAGCTCCTTTCTATATATCGGAACCTAAGGGGTCACAATATAACTAAGAAGACCTAACAATAATAATATAAAGGCACAAAAATAACAATAGTGGGATTATATGGGGAACAATAATAACAATATGGAGATAATAGGGGCACAACAATAACAATAAGGGATACAATGACAATATTAATGGGGGAATCACTAGTATTATAGGGACCTAACATGCCCCTCTCCCTCAAAAAAGTGTTGTCCTCAACCCTTGAGTAGTTATGGATGCTTCTGTATAAAATTCTCATCCTCCCATGTGGAATCTTCAACGGGTAAGTTCTTCCACTTGATGAGATACTCTGAAATTGATCGATTTCGTAACTGGCGAGTTCTTGTTTCTTTGATTGCTTCAGGTTCCAATATGATTTTTCCTTCCTCATCAGGTTTTGGAAATATTTTTTGAACTGGAATCTTGTCACCTATAACCTTCTTTAAGCATGAAACATGGAAAACTGGGTGCACTCGAGAAGCTGCAGGAAGCTCCAATTTGTATGCCATAGTACCTATTTTTTGCAACACCTTGTGCGAACCATAATACTTTGGTGATAATTTATTATCCTTAGCTTGCTTGAGGTACATTTGTTTATATGGTTGTAGCCGTAGGAATACCCAATCACCTACATCAAAACTTATTTTGCTGCGATGTTGATTTGCTTGTTGTTTCATTCTATTATGTGCCAAGGTGAGGTTATCCTTTAAGAGTTGGAGAACTTGTTCCCGATGCTTGATGTGATCTTCTACTTCTTGAACCTTAGATTTTCTTAAATATGATGTGATGGATGGTGGATGATATCCATAAAGTGCCATAAATGGGGTCATTTTCGTTGTAGTATGGAAGGAAGTGTTATGCCATCATTCAGCCAGAGGCAACCATTTGACCCATTGTGTTTGTTTATCAGATACAAAGCAACGAAGATATCCTTCCAAACATTTGTTTACTATCTCAGTTTTCCCATCAAATTGAGGATGATAAGATGAGCTATGAGCAAACTGAGTACCAAGACAAGAAAATAATTTTGTCCAAACATTTCTAGTGAAAATGGGATCTCTGTCGCTTACAATAATCTTTGTCTTTCTATGTAGCTTTTGAATTGTTTCCATAAATGCAGTAGAAACTGTACTCACTTTAAATGGATGAGATAATGCACAAAAGTTTGCATACTTGGTAAGTATGTCAACTACCACCATGATAACACTCTTTCCTTCGAACTTGGGTAAACCTGTGATAAAATCCATTGAAACCTCCTCCCAACTTTGGCTTGGAATGGATGAAGGTTGAAATAGTCCTGGGGTCTTAATTTTTTCAACTTTATTTTGTTGGCAATCCAAACATCCCGCCACAATGTTTTGAATATATGATTTAAGGTCATCCCAAAAAAAATCCTTCTTAACCCTGTGGTAGTTTTTTAGAAATCGAGAGTGCCCTCCTAAGGGAGAGGTGTGAAATTCCATAAGAATCTTTTGTTTGAGTTGGGAATTCTTACATAGGTATAACCGATCCTTGTACCATAACGAATCAGTTTTCCAGCTAAATGTATTAGATGTACTGGGATCTTGTTGTATCTTTTGAATGAGTGCCCACACTTCCTCATCATTCTTCCATTCTCCCCTTGCTTCGTTTATTCAATCCAGTTGGATAATAGAAATGGTGCAAATAAATGCTTCCACATCCTCATCCTTTGTTGAGAGTGCATCTGCCACAACATTTTTCTTCCCTTTTTTGTAGATGATTTCAAAGTCATAGCCCAACATCTTTGTGACCCATTTTTGCGGCTCTTCTTAAGATAATCTTTGTTCTAAAAAGTATTTAAGGCTATTATGATCTGTTTTTACCTTGAAGTGTCTTCCCATTAGGTAGGGTCACTATTTCTTATGTGCATGTAGTATTGCCAACATTTCCTTCTCATAAATATCTTTGTGTAAATACTGTCCTTTGATTGGGCAACTTTCAAAAGCAATGGGTCTTTCTTCTTGCACTAAAATAGCAACAATTCCATTTCCTGAGGCATCACATTCCACAATAAAAGTTTTTGTGAATCCGGTGTAGCTAAGACTGGTGCTTGGCACATTGCCTCTTTAAGATGTTCAAAGGCCTTCATTGCTTCTGGAGTCCATGAAAATGCATCTTTTTTCTATAATGTTGTTAGAGGTGCTACTATTCGCCAATAATTCTTAACAAACTTGCTATAATACCCTGTCAACCTAAGAAATCCTCGTAGATGTTTTATGGATGTGGGGATTTCCCATTCCTTAATGGTTTTAATTTTACTTTGGTCTACCTTAACACCTTCATGATATACAATATGACCTAGATATTCCACCTCTTGTACTCCAAAGAAACATTTGGATATTTTTGCAGATAATTGTTTCTCCTCCAATAGTTTTAGCACCATGTCAACATGTTGGACATGATCCTTCCAAGACTTGCTCTATATTAGTATATCATCAAAAAATACTAACAAAAATTTTCTAAGGAATGGTTTTAAAATGGAATTCATCAAACCTTGAAATGTAGAAGGTGCATTAGTGAGTCCAAAAGGCATGACCAAAAGTTCATAATGACCCTCATGAGTTCTAAATGTTGTTTTTGGAATGTATTCAGTATTCATTCTGATTTGATGATATCCTAAACAAAGATCCAACTTGGTGAAGTAAATTGATCCAGGCAATTCATCCAGGAATTCATTAATGATAGGAATGGGAAATTTATCTTTAATACTGAGCTTGTTGAGCTCCCTATAATCTGGACACATGTGCCATGATCCATCCTTCTTGTGAACCAATACTACTGGAGCAGAGAAAGAACTTTGGCTAGGTTGAATTATACCAGCATCTAGCATTTCTGCAACCATACGTTCAATTTCACTCTTTTGAACATAGGGATATCTGTAAGGTCTGATGTTCAGAGGAACACTTCCTGGAATGAAATTGATAGCATGATCATGATCACGAATAGGTGGGAGGCCTTGGGAGTCTCAAATACCTTGGAATGATTGTCCAAGACTTTTTGGAGATCTGGAGAAATGGATGATTTCGATGTGGGAACCTCTAGTGAACTTAATTGTGCAATTATGCCTTGTTGTTCTTCCTTTAGAAGCTTTTTCATTTCATTAGCGCTGATTATCTTTCCTGGCTTCCGTACGATACCCCTTATTTCGACTTCCTTTCCTTCTGAAGAGAATTTCATGAAACGTTCTTGAAAATTAAAAGCTATTGTACTCAAGGATTGTAGCAATTGGACTCCTAGTACAACATCAGCACCACCCATTGGAATGGAAAGCATTGGGCTATTCAATACATATTCTCCCATGGATAGCTTGATATTATGGCACTTTCATGAGAAATTTATGGTTCCTCCACTTGCAACCATCACTTGACAATATGGTGCTGGATATAGGAAGAAATTCAATTCCTTGGCTATCTTACGATGAATAAAGTTATGGGTACTTCCCAAATCAATCAACACTATTACATTTTTCTTCTTGATATGCCCTTCTACCTTGATAGTTTGAGGAGTGGTAATTTCAGCCAATGCATTACAAGATATGGTCGGATTCATTTCTTATTTTTCTATGGTTTGTTCTTGGTGTATATCCTCTTCTTTTGATGTTTCTTGTTCCTTTTCTTCCTCCTCTTGACAATCTATATAAAATAATTTCTTCTTGGCACACTTATGACCTTTAGTGTATTTTATATCACAACTATAACAAAGCCCTTTTTCTCTTTTTTCTTCCAACTGTTGTGGTGTCAACCTTGTAGGTTTTGGATGGCTAGGGGTAGCAAAAATTCCATATTTATAATTGTGAGTGGTAGGCTTCCTTATTGCCATAATTTTACTTTCCATTTTTCTTGCCAACCTGAATGCCTTCTCCAATGAATCTAGTTCCCAAAGGCGTACCTCATGTTGGATGTTATGTTTTAAAGTCCCTATGAACACATCAATCCTATGCTACTCTGGAATATCTTTTACCCTTATATTCAATTTTTAGAAGTCTTCAATGTGCTCCATCATTGAACCCTTTTGTTTAAGATTTATCAATTGGCTAAAAAAAGTATTTCTTTTTGTATCCTCATAATGTGCTATCATTTCATCTGTAAAAATAGCCCAAGTGACAATTTTTTTACGAGAGAAAAGCCATCTATACCATAAAAACTGATTTGGTTCCAAATATAAAGTTGCAATGTGTACCTTTTATGTTTTTTTCACATTATGTAGATCGACAAATTCTCCATCTATAGTATTCATGTTCTGGGATCCTTGCCATCAAAGTTCCTCATATCGATCTTTGGAACATGGTGGTTCTTTGATCCAACGTTAAAGTGTATGAAATCATGATTAACATTTATTTTGTTCTCATCATGAGTTTTCTTTATTACCCCTTCACCATTAGTAAGCATTTCTTGTAGAAACTTTGTCAAATATGTCTTCAAATCTGTCTTCAAATCGTCCATCTTAGCTTCCACTTCGTCCATCTTAGCTTTGATGCCTTTCTTTAAACCATCCATCTTATCTTCCACGCCTTTCTTTAAACCATCCATATTAGCTTCCATGCCTTTCGTTAAACCATCCATCTTAGCTTCCATGCCATACATCTCACTTCTACTTCTTTCTTTAAATCATCCATCTTAGCTTCTGTTACGTTTTGTGTGAGTAACATTTGTTGCACTTGGTCTCGTAATTTTGATATATCATGTTGCATTTCTTCCTCTTCTTCATGAGTCATGCTAGAGCTTTCAGGTTTTTTACTAGGCGTTTCCATTTTTTTTCTTCGGGGCATCAATTACCGTTAATAATGCTTCATTATTCCCGTTGAATTCCTTCAAACTAATTTTTCAAACCAAGCTTATGCAAAAATTTAAAAAAAACTACACAATTTGTAGGAGCTTTATATTGAATCTGATGTATTTATGTAATTTTGTATCTCCAAGGTCTGAAATTTCTTCCTACGGTAACCCTCTGAGTAGTATTTCTAACTCCATAAGTCTGATCAAGATTGGATTCTGCAATGAAGAGTTATGCCAAATCTCCCACGATGACCTCAGTAGAGCAAACTTGTACGACGTGCCGCGGGTGACTGTTTCAACGTTAGGTTCTGAAAATGATACCCAAAAAATAAAGTCCATCCTCTTTCTATAACTTCTTATGAAAATTCAGTTTGATGCCTAGAGAGAAATTTATGATGATTTTCCCAAGGTGACTTGTTTGGAATGTAATTGAGGAATCTGCAAAAACCCTAACTTCCTCAAGTTATATCTCTGCAATTATAGCGAGACAGGATCTGAAATTTAGAGCCAAGGTTCAGACTGATTTCTTCTCAAATGGGGTTTGTTTTTAGCTTCTGAAACTTCGTAGAGAAAGAGTTATAGCGAAAATTCCATGATGGCCTGTTTTAGATGAAATTTTGGAGCTTGCAACAACCCTAACTTCCTCAGATCATATCTCCAAAACTATAGTGAGACAAGATATGAAATTCAGACCCGAGGTTTAGTAAGATTTCATCTCAAATGGATTTTTTTCACTTCTGAAACATCACAAAAAAAATTATAGCGAAAATTCCACGATGACCTGTTTGGAGCAGCAAAACCCTAGAATCGAAAGCTCTGATACCAAATGTTATGAAACCAGCTCACAAAAAGATAGAAGAGATAGATCAACGCCTTAGAATTCAGCCTCTTCAAGGAGGCAACCTCCTTTACATTGCACAAATGAACAATTCTTGGATGATTCAAATGAAAAAACCTCCTTTCTATATATAGGAGTCTAAGGGGTCACAATATAACCAAGATGACCTAACAATAATAATATAAAGGCACAAAAATAACAATAGTGGGATTATATGGGGCACAATAATAACAATATGGGGACAATAGGGGCACAACAATACAATAAGGGATACAATGAAAATAGTAATGGGGCAATCACTAGTGTTATAGGGACCTAACAGATTATACTTATTATATATATAGCATTCATATAAATCAAAATATATAGAACAATTAAACATACATTCTACCATTACCATGTAGTACTCACAAACCATTATCTTTTTAATGTCCCCATATGTTTTGCCACAACATAGTCCTATCTCTAGAGACTATAGGAGTTTTTTCTTCTTTAGATTCACTTTTAGGAATAATAAAACTATTGCCATATCACTAATATTTATTCCTAAAAACTTATATAGAGTTATAGTCTAAACTCCCCTCAACAAGAACATTTATCCTTGAACCGTCTATTGGAAACCAAGAAAATATTGAGAGGGGGTTGAATAAGTATTTTATAACTTTTAAAAATTATTTAGCCACTTAAACACATCCAACAAGGAAACAATTCACCAATCATATAAAGTTTGAACAAACTATGTTTACATGGAAACCCATATGGGAGAAAACCTCAAATTATTTTTTATTATGATGTAAACACAAGAACCAACTCCAAATTTATATCAAATTATATAGGTGAAAACCTACAAGAGTCTCCAACCTATTTTTCTTTGCAAGTGCCCACTTGTTGGAACCACCAAATCCCTAATATTTGCAGGCACTAACCTGAATGAGACACCAATCCTCTGATCTACAAGCATCTACTTGCTTAGCTTATCAAATCCCTTATTTCATACATTTTCAGACTTAAATATGAGACTCTTTAATTGAAATATATGCTTTGATCTTTATTCTGCAACATCCTCTTCTCTAACTCTAAGATTCAATTAAGGTCCCTCACCCAATCGCAACTACTCTCTCATTGATATTCTCTCAAATGTAATTTACTTTCTGCAATTAAATTCTTAATACCTTATATATGAAATTTTAAATCTCACAACAACTCTATATCGTAACTGATCTGCACACTCATCTGATAACCAACACTTAATCTTCAACTCTATTTAAGATCTACTTATCTTCTCTCTACTGCTCACTTCCCTCTTTTCTCTTCATTTGATTCGAGTTTCGTGTGTTTTTGTAAGTTAACAATAGCTACATCTTAGATTTGTAGGAACCACATAATTCTCACATTGTTTAATACATTTAGTATTTTTAACTAATATTTGGCACCTAAAACCACCAAATTTCCATCTTATATCCCTTGGGTTTCAGCTCCTTTTCACATGTGACTGCAAGCCAGAACTGAGTTCTCAATCCCTAAGGGTGCTTAGGCTTGGACTCATGCAATTCACCCAATGTTAAATATCTAAGACTTTCTAAGGTGTGCCAACCAATGTTTTAAAGTGCACCTCGTGATCCTATATTATGATAAAAAATGACAATTAATAAGTCACTTTGAGTCCCCCCGACTATCTGAACTTTAATAGAGGTGGGAGGTCCAAAAAAATTTTGTCTTATGTGGTTTACTTCCATGTAACATGATGGAAAATTAGGTTAATCAAGTCCACTACATGTCGTTCTCATTATGCACTTATGCCTTATGGATGATGGGCCATGTCATGTCTATGTCATTGTCATTTCACTATCTTCCACTTTCCGTGCAACATCACTGCCACATCACTACAAAATGTCACTTGGAAAAGGGCCACTTGACCACCCAAAAAGGCCAAATCCACTTGCCGCATGTCATGACCACAAGGTTCCATGTCATCATCTGCCACTTATCTCTTCCAAGCCACCTTGCCATGTCATCTATGGTCCACCTTTGGTTTGGCATTGGGAAATTTGGTATCTAACTTCATTCAATTTGAGATACCTTTTGTGCCTTCCACATCCCTGATGCCCATAAAAGCAATAAGAGTCTCGATCAATCCTATTATCTGCTCATTTGAACTACCAAACAATGTTTGCCTAGATTGATTCCTTGAATGGATATATATCTATTAGCCATTTTTAATGATGACCCATCAAATCCATGACTGAAATCCACTTCAAACACAAGTTTTTCTTCATTCCTAGGGGATTAGACTGTGTCATATACCATTGGAGATATCTCTGAGAGGGATATCCAATCAAGCACTTTTCATGTGCTTTTGAAGAAGTTGTAGATAAAATTATTTCAAATATGGGCTCCTTAGCGAACATCAAACTTATCATAAGCTTAGCACATTGTTAATATAAATAAATAGGACATCAATAACATCATAAGAATCATGCATGAAAAATCAACAAGCTCCCACTAAACTTGATATCACTTGAAATCAGTTACTAGATTTGACATCAATGAAACCGACTACCAACATACTCAGCAATATCTCCTTTGGAATTGATGGAAACACCACCTGACATTGTTGGTCATTGATGGATTTTGGACTTGACTCCCCCTTTCGAGCTAATGAAACTGCCACTGTCTACTCACTCTCTCCCTTTTCTTTTGAATTGCCAATGTCTTCTCATTCTCCTCTTCGTCTTGAAGTGTAAATGGATTATCATTTTCCTCATTTTAAATCAATGGCAAAGGGGTTTAGCTACTCCCCATCTAATCATTCTCCACCGAAATGGATTTAGTTATAACCCTGGATATCATAGGCTAATAAAATTTAATGGTAACTATAAATTAAATCAATTGATACCAATGCAAGGAAAAATGAGAAGTTACGAGACATAAAAAAATTGTCATTTCACTATACTTGGATCACACTCTGCTCCCCCTAAAATTGTAATACATTTTTTGATCTTAAAGCTCCCCTGAGCTTGGTCTCTTTTATTCTCTCTAACCATATAACTAACCTTGGACAAATTTGTGTAGTTTCCCACTTTGTTGGTGAAGAACACTAGTTAAGAAATGAGTGAGACATCACTACCAAATTTTTCCTCATGTACTCAAAGGGATCAAGAAAGAGGCTTGGTGAAGATATTAACAACTTGTTATTTTTTGGATATGTACTCCAACCTCACAATCTAATAAACCACATGTTCTTTGAGAGAATAGTACTTTATGGGGATATGCTTAGCTTTTAAGTGAAGAATGAGATTCTTGGATATACTAATATCACTTGTGCTATCACATGTAATGGGAATGGGCTCATCATAATTTACCTTCATGTCTTTTAATGTTTGTTTCATCCAAAAAAATTGAGTGCAACTTGTTGAAACTACTATGTACTCAACTTTGGTAGTAGAAAGTGAGACTAAGGTTTGGTTTTTTCTTAAGCAAGCCACCAAACAATTCCCTAGGAATAAAGCACCACCACTTGTGATTTTCCTATCATCTAGACTTCCAATCAACATTCATGTATGTAGTGAAAGATACGTTTTTCCCTTTAGATACCATAGACCAAAATCCATTGTGGCTCTTATATACTTGAAAATTATCTTGGCAACTAAGGTATGACTTTGTTTTGGGGTTGATTGATACCTTGCAACTAGATAAAAAACTTGCATAGTGTATAGCCTTGAGGCTGTTAGGTAAGAGGCTACCAATCATTGATCTAAACATTGTTTGGTTTACTTATGGTGACTTATCATCTTTTTTGAGTTTACATTCAATTACCATAGCAGTATTAACAAGAGAACACTTTTCCATCCCAAACTTCTTTAAAGTTCTTTGAGGTACTTTCCCTCGGAAATAAACATACCTTTTGTTAATTGTGTAATTTGTAAACAAAGAAAGAATGAGAGTTCCCAAAGAATAGACATCTCAAATTTTGCTTGCATTTTAGCTGCAAAATTTTTGCTAAGTAATTTTGCATCACTACCAAAAGTGATGCCATCAACATAAACAATAATGAATAAAATATTATCATTTGAATATTTGATATACATATTACTGTTATCTATTCCTCTTTACAAGCCTTGTTGTTGTAGGTATTTATATAATCTTGAATACCATGTCATGGGTGCTTACTTTATGTAATGCTCCCTGCATCCCCCTTGGACTTTCCAAGCTAATGGGTAGGGAAAATTTTAAGGATGGAAAATTATTTAAAAGTTTAGAAACCTTGGCAAATCTTACTAGTCACTACTATGGAAAATATAATTTTTTGGTGCTATTTTTTTTAAATATTGAAATTTCTAATGATTTTGTATATTCTCTATAAAATTATGGCGACTTTTAGGTAAAATAATATTATACCATAAATGTTGGGTGCATACATTTTAGAAAAGAATTGAACTTAGCAAATCTATTTTTTGGAAAAAAACATAGAAAATTATCCCACCTGCAAATATTAGCCCCTAAATTTTTCCTTATTAATGAGAGGTGTTACTTTTAGTTGACTCAACCTCGATGGTCTCACTATGGATATGGGGTTAGAAAATTCATTCTTCACCAAAATTTGCAAAATTAACACTAAATGACACCATCACATTCAGCTCACTGAGAGATTTCTAGTGATATAAGTTTTACCTTGATCTCATCTATGGATTGAAATTTATTCATTTTTAAATATTGACCAATTATCCCTTGCCACATCAATAATAAACTGCCATGTGAAAATTATGAGTAGTCCATATGGCCCTGCCACATCACCCATTACACCCACATGGCATCCACACAGTCGTAGCCAATCACTCATGGAAATCACCACTTTATCTCATCATAATGGTCCCACATAACTCAAAACCTTCAAGCAATGCAAAGAATCCCTTGATATCTACCTACATTAGATATTTAGGTGCACAAAAAATATACACTTGAGAAATATGTTGGGCCACTAAATTCTCCCATTTTTCACAATTCTAAACACCCATTTTCATCACTTTGTTGCACTTATTTTCCCATCTATAACCCATCTTGTATTTATTTGTGAATATGTGACATTAAGCTTATGAATATTAAAGTAGTTAATTATCATTATTTTCCTTTATTTTTGACGAATGAGAAAGGATTATTATTGGTTTTTCTAATGATGGTTTTCCTAGTGTTGTTATAGTGGTTCCTATGCAGTAATAGTAATAACCCCCATGGATGGAATATTTACATAGCTCCAAAATGAATTCTAGAAAATGGATTTTGTTCCTAGGGATGTTGAAACTGATTTGTGTTACATAACTCATACCCAGGTCAAATCTATTAGGCTCCATCTCATTATCTACAACTTATATAGCTCATGCAAACAAAATTGACTAACTAACTTCAAATGCAATTTTTAGGGAAAATGAAGATGAATCTATCAAATATGTGACATGGCTTTTTCTCGAAACATCCCCAATTAGGTAAGCCAAAAACTGTTCTATAGAAATTTTTTGGATTGAAATCTATGTACGATTCTTTAGGAACATATTTCCTGTTGTGGTCATTGACAAATCACATCCCAGATAAAGCAATTAATTGGTAATTGTGGCAGCTTCAACCTATTCTCAGATGATTATATGAAAAATACATTTATTGTAATCATATCTTGAGTTGATTTGCAACTAATATCTTCCAAAAACAAATGGAGAGTCAATATTTTGTAATCTTTCCATAACTGTGACAACCCAAATTTAAGGCAATTGTTCCAATTTACCCTTCTCTTTCTTTTGTATAAATGTATGGGTAGAGAGAAGGTTGGAGGCTAGATAGATAATAGTAAGTAAAAAAATGAATAATTTAGCTTAGGAAGGGGAGTCACCATCATCCATGTAACAACACATCTTGTAACTTCATTTCTAAATCTAATGCAATCTATGTAAGTTGTGGCTTATCATTGAATTGTTGATTTGTGAGCTTTGAATTGCCAACCCCGTGCTGAGGAGGAATGGCCCTCCTCTTTAGCAGGGTTTTTTGTGTCAGTAGAGATAGATAGTTGTTACACATTAATTTATTTGCAAGTCATGTTAATTAATTTTTTATTATATCACTATTAATATAGATTCTTGCTAATATGATGGTGCTACTGTTGGTTAATTTAGCTTGCAAAATATTTAATACAAATTGCTTGTGTGTTAGCATAGGCCTACTAGATCAATCCTTACTAACTGTGTATTGATACAATTCAAGTTATAATTTGTTGTTGAAATAATGTGTTGGTTTCTTTCACATCTGTTATAATGTGTTATTTAGTTAATGAATGAGTTTATTTCAGTTGGCTTGATGGTTGAGTGGTTGTGATCAAATGGTTTTGAGAGGATTGATTTTAAGAAGTATTATTTTATTTCTACAAGTGTGATTTCATTTCCAGTATTGTGTATAGTGAGTTATTTTTATGCAGGTGAGGGTTTAGCAGTGAGATTGATTTTTGTTCTTGCAAGTGTGAAGAGTGACAACTTTTTTATTGTATGAGAAAGCTTATCATTAGAAATTAGCCAATTCCATTTAACTATTGATTCCTGCATATATTTTGCAGGATAACCTTGAAATAAAAAGACCTACCTAGATTGATAATTTATGTTTGAACAAATTAAATTTTTTTAGTAAGACATTTTGTTTTCCCAACACTTTAACATCGTTGTCAAGGAGGTTATTAAGGGAGCAAGAGCATAATTGACATTGTTTCATTCTGAGGATATTAACTCTAGAGGATATTAACCTGTAAGACAAGAGGTAAGAACCCATGCATCACTTTGAAAAAATGAAGCAATCTCAACCTCATAAAGGGTCATGCCACATAGGTTGCAATTCTTGTAATTAGGCTTTGTTCCGAGAAAAATCATTCAAAGTAGGAAAAAATATTTTTTTCCCTATGTGCTAATCCATGTGCTAACAAAATATATCAACTCGCTGAGAAGCTTGTTCAACAATGACGAAATGGTTCTTTGAGGAATATTTCAATGAGAAATTCAAAGCCAATGGCGAAGCGACAAGGGAGGAAGTTGATATTTTGTTTGAAAATTTTAAAAGTGATATATTTAGCTCTTTGGCTTCACAATTGGATGTTTTGTAGGAAAAATAGAAGTAGGCTGGAGTTGGAAAAGCACTTCCAATAGTCTTCTCCAATTGTAGGAAGAATCACTCCCTTAGAGAGTGTCCACTTAGCATTATGCAAGTTTGTGGTATTTGTGAGGAGGATCACCCAGCAAATCATTACCCATCATTGCCAAGATTAAAATAAGTATTTAAGGAATCAAGTGAGGAGAGAAAGCATACATATTTTATTGGATCTAAGAATCCATGACAAGTTCCACCTCCAGGTATAGCTCAAAAACCTTCAACATTCTTTAATACCTGGACTAACATGTATGATTCTCAACAGATTCCTCAGGAAATTCAAAATCCTACAATTCCATGGTAAACTCCTACTCCTCCTATAATTCAATATCCCACACTATGTCTATAATAGCCCTCTCCCATGAGTTAGATAGCCCTCTGGACTTAAGAATGGTTTGAAGCCTATTTTCTAGGGTAGTTTCCCATGCAAACTCAGCTACCCATTCAACAACAACAACTGCAAATCCCATCCAATGCACCGCCAAGTAATCCTCCTCTACGGTCCCAATTACTTGTGCCACTTAACCCAAATCCAAACAATAAGGTTGCACAATAAACCGAAGCACTTGTTTTTCTCACTTACTCCCTCATTGAATGTAATAGCATACATTTTAGATCAGGGATATGAGTGAATTCAAGAGCTTCCCCTGTTATCACAAAAAATGAAGCAAAGAATTCAACCCAAGAAGAAGCTCCAAGCCATAGATCATTAGAGGAATAACACATGATTGCAAATTATCCTAAAATTGTTGTTACAACTGATACTACTGTTAAACTGTTGAAACTGTTGTAACAACTTATGTTGTTTCTTTTCTTCAAACTGATGTAACAATTGATGTTTTTGTTATTGTTAAATCTATTGAAACTTCTGTAATAGCTAATCCTGCAATAGTGCATTCTATAATAGATGATGTTGTAACAACGAATGCCATAACAGTTGTGGATGTTGAAACTGCTAAAACTGCTCCTGTCGAAAATGTTGAAACTTTTATAGCAACAGATATTGTAATAATAGATATTGTAACAGTAGATTTTGTAAGAATAGATGCCATAATAGTTGTCAATGTTAAATCTGTTGAAAATGTTGTAACAATTGATGTTGTCACACCCATTTCTGAAACTGTTGTAACAACTGATGCTAACAAAATTATTACAATTGAAACTACTGAAACAATGACTATTATGATGGGAAAAAATATTTTAAATACTTTGGACAACCTGGACATAATCAGAAATGCATATACATCTCAGGGAAGAGGAGAACAGCATGAGAACAATGAAGAAGTCATGGAAGATCTACACTGCCTCACAAAAGGAGATATATCAAGATTATTTAGTAAATCAAGGGACCAAGAATACGTGGATCATATTGAATCATGGTTTTGAACAATCATTGCCATACATCATTCCTCCATCATTCAACAACTCTTAACACCATATAAATTAAAGCAACTACTTTTTCATGCTCTGGTATGCATTAAATTTTATATTTCAAATCTGAGTATGAATCCATTTGTATATTTCTTACACACATGGTTGCACTGGAAATACTCCTACACTTGAAGGAGATATTCCTTTCTTCAAATAAATTAGAGTAGGATATTATAGAAAATAAAATAAATTAGTAGATAAATAAATAAATTTCTTTATAAGTGCAGTGTTTGTTGCAACGCGCCGTGTAAATCAAAATGGGTGATAGATCCTTGAACTTTTTTGTGTATTTATACGTATTATATTAAAAATCCTAATCCTATAAACATTCACATCCACTCGTATCACCATTTGGGAGAAATCACTTGTTTATAAGATTTTATGACATATTGGCTTGATGAAATCATTGAAAACAAAGTTGGTACATTCATATTTGGAGACACCAAATGGGTGTATTTTAAAAACATTTTTCTATGATAATTAACCCTTGATGTATTCTTTCTAACCTAGTTTGAATCACTCAATTTGGATCTCAAACGAAAAAGTTATGACACAGACATTGATAGAGTGTATAGTAGGTAGCTTAGGGACAAAGTTGAGACAATCAATTTTTTGATCCCTAAATGGATAGATCATGAAAAAAAATTTCTATTGAATTTTCTCCTATGAATCTAGTTTACATCGAAATGTTAATCACTTGATTTTGATATCATACGAGAAACTTATGACCAAAATACTGACTAGCTATTATGGTTGTTCATTGGCATGTTTGACCCATTAATTATTATTTTATTTAAAACCTATTTCTATTGGTTATAGATATATGAATATAATTTGATACACAATTTGAATCAGTTGAATCTGTTATAAAATGAAAAAGTTATGCTTAAAATATTAACTATAGGTTTAAGCTGGAAAATAAAAAACAACTCTATTATGCAGGTTATTTTGAACATATTTTACATATCATCTAATGGAAATTTTAAAACTTTTTTTCTAATGGAAATATACCTTTGAATTCACTTTCATTTGGCTTTGGAATCATTCAAATTGAATGAAAAACAAAGAAGTTATCATTAAAGAAATGTTGTTCATTATGGTCGGCTACTGCTTTCTCGCAAGTAACAAATTAAATTTGCTTTGTTTATGTTTCTGTGGATTTGTTTTATAAAGTAACTAATTGTTATTTTTTGTATATATCTTAGATTGGGAGAGCCTGATCACCTCTCTTCCTCCATGATTTCATGTTTTACTATGGGTATATGCTCATTTTTTTTGTAGATCCCAAGACAATAAAGGTGGTGATTCTTAAAGGAAATGTTAATGAAATAAGGGAATTTCATCCAATCATATATTAAAAAATTTAATGATGATTGGTGTCAAGATATATCATCATAGCTTGCTATAAAAAAATTCCAACTACGTCAAGAATTTTTCATTACAAGAAGGAAAAAACATCAATGCTTTTTCGTTATTATATAGATCCACAACAAGAGAAATGAAGAATTGATTTCAATTTGAAGGCCCAATATTGTCCACCACCCAATCATCCATGCTATTGTTAGCAACATGTTTTTTATTTCTCTTATTCATATGAAAGTTTGTGTTGCAGGTGTTATTCCCTCAAAGTCATTGTCGATGGTCATCAAAATAAGAGAAGGAAGTTCATAAGTATTATGTTGTTGCTCCATATCTGTCCACTTGCTCCCCAGTTTTATCAACTTTGTGGTTGCCTCAAATTCAATATCAAAAAACTCTTGAGGTAATTCTTGTCAAGAATGATTCACACTTAATTTCTCATTATTTTGTAAAGTGACTAGGATTTTTTATTGACTAATCTTTCTCCACGTCACCATGCCAAGATTGCCCACTGAGTCAGTTTTGGGGGGTGGGGGGGGGGGGTTGTGGGTTAGTCATCATCATGTTTGATACTTAATGTCCAAAAGCTTCAAATAATGTGGGTAATTTAGGGGTTTAGAAAACAACAGTGGTACTGCAAGGTGAATAAATCGTATAATTCTAGTTGCTCTAAAGGTTGTTATCCAAGAAATTTTTCCAAGTTCCTATAAGGGGTATTGTTGAAAAACCTCCTATGGTGGACCACTTCTATAAAACCTAAATAAACTTTCATGAAAACCCTAGCATGATTAACTCGAGAGACTTTTTAGTCATTATCTAAGATGCTTTATTATACATTTAATCTACAAGATTTAAATTATTGTATAATAAATCTGATAGTCAAGGGACTGATAGCCAATCAGTGTTTTAAATTCACTATTTAGACTAGTGGTAATCATTGGTTGAATTATTCAACATGGTTTATAAGCCCCTATTTTCCCCACATGAGATATTCCATTTCTACTTGTACCACACCTGGGATAATTACTTATACCTTCTTGGGTTAGTTATGCTAACAACATCATCGAGGCTATGGAGGCTCATTGGCAGCAAAGTGAAGTTAGTGGCATTGGGTTTCACAAGTGTGTGATCTTCCCACCTCCGTATGCAGTGGTTACTTTCGAATGGGGTATGCTAATAACTTCATCGGGGCTATGGATGTTTGGTAGCAACGAAGTGATGTTAGTGTCATTGGGCTTATTTAGTGCATGATCTTCCTACATATGTATGCAATGGTTACTTCCAAATGGGGTATGCTAACAACTTCATCAGGGCTATGGATGTTCGCCGGAAGTGGAACAATGTTACTGGCATTGGGTTTTTCCAGTGCATGATCTTCCCATCATGAGAAAAAAAGGAAAAACTCATGTGTTCACCATCGTAAGGTTAAAAAAGGATAATATAAGTTTCATGTACTATGGCAAGGTGAATGAATCCATCGGGGCTATGGATGTTCATTGACAAGGTAGCAATGTTCGACATGAATACTCATGGGCATGGTGTTTTTATTTTGTTTCTAGTCTTAATATCAACTTTTCATTGTGATGACTACTAGTTAGGTGTGTACATCAATTAATATTGGTCGAGTCCCATGCCTATAGAATAGTTCTACATCTATATTTATCATTAAAATTGAAGCTAGGAAATGAAATTTACATCGCTTAGATAATGGCTTTAAGTTCCTTCAAGTATTATGCTTTGAAGTTCCATATTTTAGGAAATAAAGAGGTTTTCATGGAAGTAGGACCCCTAGTGTAGGTGATCTAATTTTCACATATAAGGAGGCTCATTTTATACACTTGAATAATGGTAAGACTTTGAGAGACAAAGACAAAGATAATTAGTTCATCCTAGGAATGTATCTTTTTGTCATCATTTTTTTCCTATTTATATCATCTTTTTATCCATCTTTAAAGCACTTGCATTCAACATGATTATGTCACTTTTGTTTATAATGAGTTTACTGAGGTGATGAATTACTAACATAAGTTTCTTATGAGATGTTTTCTAGAAATTTTGATGGTAGCGAAACTATATAATTTGGAGGAAGTACTGCTACAGTCTACGGGATGGTAAAAATAAATTTTATAGTAGTTCAAAAACACTCTTTCATTTATTTTCTAGAAGTTGCAGCCTTTCACTTTTGTAAAAACAAAAAAAAACAGATAGACTATTGGAAAACCAGGAAAACAATAATTCACTCACTTCAAAAGCTTCAATAGCCATGTTACAGTGATTGCATGTTACTCCATAGGTGTTGTTACTTCTCGGGTGTTGTTACTCCTCAGGTGTTGTTACAGGATGTATTTATCAAAAACCTTCATCATACATCCGTGCTATGCTTTAGAATCAGATTTTCTTTTTACTAGAAACATCACAATTTTGAGGTAAAACTTGAGGTGAAAATTAGCTTGAAAAGTTTTGATTTGTTAAAAATTTAAGGGATAATGATAAGATACTATTGTAGGCTTGCCATTTCATTATTTTTCATCTAGCCTTTGTTTTTAATATCTGTTTCAGCTCTCATCTGTTGCCAACCCATTGGTCTACATTATTCAACAAGGAGATTCAATTCTTTTTTAGTACCAACAATTTTTTATTTTCTGGGAATTTTAACTACAACTCTACAAATGCATTTCTGACAAGTGTCTTCTAAAGGTTCACTTGATTCATGACTTGTTTTTCCATCCCCACAAGCTAAAATTGATGTAAAAGCAACCTCAAATACAAACTATGTTGATATCTTGGGTGTTATTGGTCATATGTTGACAAATCTATCTTGTTTGCATGAGGACATGCACAAGTGCAGGTGTGGGGGAGAAGAAATGCTTGCAAAACATGGTGGTAATTTCTCATTTATTTAGATTGTTTTTTCAATAAAAATTGTAGAAAGGTGATCTAAATATATATCCCAACTAATGCATTTGATTGTTGTGAAACTTGGAGGATGAAAACATTGTCATTATACAAGAAAACCCATAAAGTTTTCAAGCAAAACCAGTTTATACTTTTTGATAAATTAAGCATCATCACCTACAACCATTTTTATTATATCTCAATATCATGCATTAGATGGCTTTGATTTTTAGTGTGGAGAAACATTAAAATAGTAGAAACTTGGTCACATAATTACATCAAAATCCATTTTATACTTTGGAAGAAATGGCTTAACAAATTTTGGTGTTACACCTATAACGATTTGTTGATACACCTGTAACAATTTGCTAAAATTCCTGTATCAACTTATTTGTTATATTTCAGGATATAGGGAATGGTTTGTGGATGGAATTATATGGTGATGAACACACCCACTAAAAATTATCTCAATCTGAAGTGTTGTTTGCAAGAAATGTTAATGTCCTTGAAATTGCTACAACTCCATGTACATATTGGTGCAACTCCACTAGAATTGATGAAAGATTATATTTGAAGGTATGTTGGTTGGGGGAATTGAAGACAAAACTACTAAGTTGATCTAGGAAATCTTGGATTAAATATAATAAGTTAGACCACTTGGTTTTCTTCATGATTAGATAATAGAGACAAGAGTGTTATGAGAAACACAACTTTGATAAAAAGGGACAATCATCATTTAAAAAATGCTTTTGGTAGGATTATTGCAGAAAGGTAACATGTATGTATCCCCATTAGATGAAACAAATTTCCAATACAACATCAACACTACCACATAAGAACTAGTGTTGGATATGGAAGGAAATGTTGCTATATAAGGACTTGTTGCGGGAATGAGAGAAATAATCAAGGTGGAATCATCATGAAAGGAAAATGGTATGGTGCATTTTAAAAAGTCAAGTGAATCTTTCTTGTCTACTCTACCATGTTTTCATGAGGTCATGCAAAAGGACAGGCGTAGGGGGGATGTTGGGCCACCAAATTGTCCCATTTTGCACCATTCTAAACACTCATTTTCATCACTTTATTGCACTTATTTTCCCATCTACTACCCATCTTGTTGTGTTTCTTTGTGAATGTGCCACATTAAGATTACAAATAAAAAATTAGTTAATTATCATTATTTTCCTTTATTTTTTACGAATTAGAAAGGATTATTGTTGGTTTTGCTAATGATTATTTTCCTATTACTGTTGTAGTGGTTCCTATACAATAACAATAACATCCCCCATGGCTGACATATTTACGTAGCTCCAAAAGGAATTCTAGAACATGGATTTTATTCCTAGGTATGTTGACATGGATTTGTGTTACCTAACTCATACCCGAGTCAAATATATTATGCTCTAGCTCACGATCTGTAGCTCAGACAACTCACATAAACAAAATCAATTGACTAACTTTAGATGCAATTTTTAGGCAAATGAAGATGAATTTGTGAAGTACAAGACATGGGTTTTTCTCAAAACCCAAAAATAGTTTCTCTAAAAATTATGTGGATTGGAAGCTATGTGTGGTTATTTTAGGCACATAATTTTTGTTAGGGTCATTGATAAATTCATCCCAAACAAAGCAATTAGTTGGCAACTACAATAGCTCCAACCTATTCGCGGATGATTCTATGAAAAATAAATTTATTGTAATCAGATATTGAGTTGCTTTCAAACTAAGATCTTCCAAAAATAAATAGAGTCAATATTTTATAATTTGCCTATAACTGTGACAACCCAGATTTTGGGGAATTGTTCTAATTTTCCCCCTTATCTTTTATTGTATAAATGTATGGATAGAGAGTAGGTTGTAGACTAGAGAGAGAATAGAAAGTAAGAAAATTAATAATTTATCTTACGAAGGGGAGGCCCCCATCATCCATGTAAAAACACATCTTGTAAATTCATTTCTAAAGCTAATGCAATCTCTGCAAGTTGTGGCTTATCTATGAATTGTTGATTTGTGAGCTGTGAATCACCAGCCCTAAGCTGAGGAGGAAGGGCCCTCCTCTTTAGCAGGGGTTGTTGTGTTAGTAGAGGTAGATAGTTGTTACACATTAATTGTTTTGTAGGTCATGTTAATTAATTTATTATTATATGGACTGTTACAAATTATTGCCAATATGATGTTGCTAATGTTGGTTAATTTAGCTTGTAGAATATTTAATATAGATTTTTTGTTTGTTAGCATAAGACTTCTAGATCGATCCTTACTAACAGTGATGTTATTGTTCAACTTATAATTCATTACTGAAACAAAGTGTTAGTTGGTTTCTTTTACATCTATTACAATATGCTATTTAGTTAATGAATAGGTTGATTTAAGTTACTTTGATGGTTGAGTGGTTGTGATCGAATGGTTTTGTGAGGATTGATTTTAAGGAGTGTTATTTTATTTTTGCAAGTTTTATTTCATTTCCAGCATTGTGTTCACTGAGTTATTTTTATGCAACTGAGGGTTTAACAATGAGATTGATTTTCGTTCCTACAAGTGTGAAGAGTGACAACTTTTTTCTTGTAAGATAAATCTTAGCATTAGGAATGGGTTAATGTCAGTGAACTATTGATTCATGCATATATTTTGCATGATAACCTTGAAATAAAAATACCTATCTAGATTGATAATTTATGTTTGAGTGAATCAATTTTTTTTATTAAGACAGTTCGTTTGTTGAACAAAACCTTATGGACCCTTGGCTCCCTAAATACATCCATATCACCATGATTCCACTCCCACATCCAAACATATCCCACATTTGGAGCCATGGAAAATTTTAGGGGCGAATGTTGGCCCTTTGGCGAAATTAAGGGGTTTTAAATTTTTAGTGGGCGAATATTTTGTATCATAGTACATTTTTACAAATTGCCTCAAATAGCCCACCTTATTTTAAGGGAGAGGGTAAAAAAGGTAAACTTAGCCCTTGAAATTAGGAGTTACAACCTTCCATTCGCCCTAATTTTCAAGAATTGGTTTTATTTAAGTGAATCTTATGGCCAAATACCATATTTATAAAAGAGGTATGGTAAATAAATAAAAGAATTTTTATATTTACTCCATAAGTCACCTTATATACATGTAAGGGTGTAAACAAATAGAAATATAAATAAAGTGGAGGTATGGTAAATAAATAAAAATATAAATAAACTAGACGTATGGTAAATAAATAAAACCTCTTTTTAGATTTAGTCCATAACCCTCTTTCTATTTATGAAGGCTCAAAAAAGAGGTTTTATTTAAGTGAATCCTATGGGCCAAATACCATATTTGTAAAAGAGGTATGGTAAAATAATACAAATATAAATAAATGAGAGGTATGGTAAACAAATAAAACATTTTTTTATAGTTACTCCATAAGTCACCTTATATTTACGAACACTCAAAAAAATGTGTTGTGTTATATTTAGGTGAAACTTATGGGCAAAATACTATGGGACAAATACCATGGACTAGATTGTTATTAATACCATGCAAAAAAACATTATTAACCCTAATATTAGTATTAATAAAAATAAAAATGGCACAATGTATTGACCCATGGTATTCACCAAAATGGCACATGGTATTGACCCATGGTATTCACCTGGAATGTAGCCTATTTAAATGGGGGAATTAAACCAAATAGATCCATATTTACTCTAGATCTACTAACCCTCGAGAGGTATCAAATATCGTGATATGGAAACTAGCATAGAGTGAAAAAATATTTGATCTGATCAAGAGTAAAAAAGGATGTTGTAATTTAATGTATGTTAAACATTTTAGCTTGGTTAAAATAAAAATAAAATAAAAATCAACCATTAATTTTATTAATTTTTATAAATTACTAATAGTAATTTTTAACCAGGTTTATGATAACCCATAGTATTGACCCATGGTAATACCATGGTATTCATGTGAGCATAGACTATTTAAAGAGGAAATTTTATCATCTTAGATCTATCTTAATTCTGGGTCTACCAAGTGCTCAGAGGGATAAATAGATTTCATCCCCCTAAGAGTGGTAAATGTGGAGTTAAGATCGATATAGGTTGGTTTTTATTATTAATTAAGATATTAAATAGACTTAGGAAATTATATTGTAAAAACGTCTTAAAGTGAATGGTTAAAGCTACATTTAGTCACTTCACAAAATTTAGTAAAAAATACCAATATCTCCATTAATATTGGTTTTTAGCTTTTTCTGATTTAACAAAAAAAAATTCAAAACAATGAAACCTTATCACTCTTTCCGCATCACCCTTTTACAAGATTTCTCACCCTTTCTCAAACATTCTCAATATGATATCTTGATGAAAAAGTTTAGGCACTGATGTTGGATTAGTTGTTTGAAAAATAAGCTGGTTTGTCCAACCTTTCATCTTCTGTGCTATTCTTAGTTTGTCCTAATGATCTATATGGGTTGGAGCCACTGCACCATATTTTCCTAAAAGGTGGAGATTGTTCACCAAAAAGGAAATTAATCGACATGTTACAACGCTATTAAAAAATGCGAGACCTATGAGGGTAGTGAATTATGCTAATAAGCAATTTAGATTGGGAGGGACCTAATTAAATTTCATTATTTAATTGAATATTTCCAATTAAAATAATAATAAATCTACATTTATATATTCATATATTGATTGGAAGGATTCTCACAGTGGTCACTTCTTTCAATTAGATCCCCTTCAAGCCCTTGGGATACCTAATACTTTCTTATATAATATAGTTGGGGCTTGCTACTTGTTGGCGTGTTGGGGTAAACAAACTTGATCTGTGTTTTTTTATCTCGCAGTTGGAGTCTATGGAAAAAGAAAGAAATTTGATAACTTGAAAAAAGTGGTAGCTTGACAAAAGTTGTAGAGAAAAGATTAATCTCTCATACCTTGACAGTACTCATTGTCAATATCAACACCTACAAGAACTTTGTTGTGGAATATTATCAAAACTAATAGAAGGATATGAAAGATTGTATTGTAAGAACCTTGACAAACACGGCCACTGAAACTTGGAACATTGTTTGTAGGAAGAGAAAATTATGTTTCTTTTTCCAAACATGTATATTAGTATATCACAGTTTAATGAATATGCTTTCATATTATCATATATGGTTTCGTACTTTAACAAAAAATTCGCCAAGACTTCACAATGTTTTATTATTCAGTAAAAGATTTGCCAAGATTTTACAAGATTTTATAATTCAGTGAAAGATTATCCATCATTGTACAAGATAATATAATCTGGTGAGTGATTCACCAAAAAAATCATATATACATATTATATTATTGATAAAAGCGCCTCCCAATTTTCCTATGTATCATGGGGATTAGCCCATTTATTATACATATAGATTTAGGGTGGTTCTTAAAATTTTCCCTATTTGGGGCTTTATGCATTCATACCTTGTCCTCATCCCTATTGTCCTAGAATCCTAAATAAATATGCTTTGTGTGAGTTGATCCAACCCTACTCCAAGTTGTTGCCAAAAGGCACCACCCCAAATTTCATTTGAAATCTGCCCCACATGCATATTCGACTCCCTGAATTTAGGCTCCCAAAATGGGTCGCACCTTGGTCACACCTCGGTTATGAATTTTCCTTTCATTTTTTGTGACATATCCATATCAATTTTAATTTGATACCTTCATGTAAATGCAAATAGGAAAACAACCTAGACATTTGAGCTCCGAGATACATCCTTCAAGCCTGCAATGTATCTAAGGTACCAGTTTGGATACAAACTGGTGTTAAGGACTCATCCAACCCAAAATACAATTTCATATATTTGGAGTATGCATACATAGAAAATCTAAGGGATTTCTAGTGTTATTACCCAAGTTTCCCTTGATCCATAGCATTTCTTAGAACAATATTATCTTCTAGAATGAAACCTTCAGTCCAACTCTAACATTTTAGACATCATTCATGGACATGATACAATAAATGGATTCATCAACATTCCTAAAAGTGGACATCAAAACGAGTTAAGCCATATCTAACAATGCTCTATAAGTTTAAATACCATACTTACTAAATAAATATCCATGAAAACCATACCATACTAAACAATAGGATTTCATGCACTGTAATAGTTTAAATGAGAATATTAAACATTAATTCATAACCATATAATTAGCTCTTTAACCATAATAGTATCAGCATAGGAACAAAAATGCATCCAACCTCACATACCCATGAAAACATATAAACAACATCTCATCATAAATAAAAAGGAATAAACATTCATCCACAAACAATATTGACACGTTCATTGTTATAACACATAACACATTCAATCGTTATTCAAGGTGAAACATATGCGTGTGTGTGTCGGGGGGGGGGTATAGGTGAATATACTTAGTTGATTAACTTAATGACTGGAAAATGAGGGAGGGACTTCAAATCTCCACCCATCCATAGGAAAATTACACTACAGTATTTCTTTTAGTTGACCACTCAAGAGATGGATTTAGAGTTTGAGGGGTTAATTTCTCCAAGGAATTCACACCAATGCCGATCAACTAGATCACACAAGAATCTAGAGCTCATGGTGTCTCCACTTTCTTAAATGAATCCATAGCACATGATGTTTCCTCCTGCCAAATTTTATAGAAAACCATAGCTCACACTATCTCCACCTACTCAATAGTGATCCAAAGTACATTTTATTTCCACGTTCTAAACCCCATAGGTATTCAAACTCATAGAGTTACCACTCTATTTTGTAGAGATCTATAGAATATATTGATTCCACCCATTAAACCCATGGGTGTCAAGACTACATTATGTCACCACTTTCTCTTCCCTAGTCTTCTCTTCAGCCCATGTTCTTTTGCATGGTCTCAATCTTATACCAATGTCATTCCCTTGTGTTCTCTTCCATTAGTTCTCTCTTGACTTCCCATATGCACCTCTTGGCATACTCTTCATACACAACACGCAGTCAATGTTTGTATTATCATCTAGCTAACTACTCCTTTCTTTCTTCTTATCAACCTCTTTTTGCCACCAAATCCTCCTCTAATTTTTGCATGTTGACCATACTAACATGCCTCACATGGACAAAGATGGTATAGGGGTTCATCCTTCACTAAGGGAACTAATACTCCACCTCCCTTCCTATTTTGTAGGTCATTAAACTTAGTCAGAGAATTGGTGGCATATTAAACGAAACATCCTAAGTTTAATCGCTTCACAAACAACTCCTCCTTACACCTTTTAATATGTTTTCACTCCTCTCAGCCTGATCATTGGTTACATTTACAAAATATTTGCATGGATTTACAATTAACAATGACATTTACATGATGGGTATAAAAAAGGGATGTCATAGACTCCATGCCCTTCTAGGAACATTGACCTTGGTGTTTTATACCTGAACAAAAATTTAGTAGTGTTTTATGTTCAAACTCAAAATTCAATAGTGTTCTATACTTGAACACAAAATTCAATAGTGAGCTTTATATACACACAACTATTTTTACATTTACTCACATAGTAAATAAACTGGTTAATATAACCTCATTTGGTTAGTCATTTCTCAAGTGGCTTCCTCTATTCAAAAGTTCTTCCATTACACCTTTTCCTGTGCAATTACTCAATTCTAGAGCACAATCCAGCTCTAATATCCAACCATGCCATCCACTATGCTCAGTGCTCCTTTATATAAATTAACTCATTTTTTCTTATGACACGCCCAATGCATTTCTCATCCCAATGAAATGAACATGATTCCTTGAAAACCATTTCACTTTCCAAATTCTAACATCCTCTTCTCTACTTGCTAAGTTCCTCAAGTGATCCATCCCTTTCCATGGCTTCCTCGCATAAGAAGAATCCTCTCAACCAAGTCATACCCCTTCCATGCTTTAATAACACATCACATGTCTCATGACATATCTCAAGGTGATCAACACATATCATAGGGTTCCAGTGTCACCACAATGGTGTAGTTCCTAAAGACTTTTGCTCAAGGGCATTGATGCCATGAATGGTGATATTATTGAGTTTATGTTGTCTATCTT
This sequence comes from Pinus taeda, assembly GCA_000404065.3. Classification (NCBI taxonomy): domain Eukaryota; kingdom Viridiplantae; phylum Streptophyta; class Pinopsida; order Pinales; family Pinaceae; genus Pinus; species Pinus taeda. The sequence continues at coordinate 56,779 of APFE030645169.1, forward strand.
GCAACCAACCTCATATATTCATGATGGAGAGTTTAGTAGTTCTTCCTACATCATAATAATATGAGTCTTATGAAATTCATAACTTTTTTTTTAAATTAAACCATACTTACCTCAGTAATTTCTTTCTGAGGTCAACCAAAAAATTTTAAATCACAACTTAAACAAAGAAATTATTCAAACCAATAATTGATACATATCTTTATGGTTACTCTTTTCTTCCTTGAATTTCAATTTCTAAGTGGTGTATACATTGTAGTTCCATGCAGGCTTTAGCTCCATTTTTACCAAACAAGCTCGACACAATCCACTGCTAAGCACTACAGGAATCTAGAGCGTGTCTCCACCTGTTAAGAAATACAAGAATATAAAGCATTCCTCCACCTATTAAGTAGTAACGAGTCAAATTATCCACTCAATCTCTATCCATATCCATATTTAAATATAACTCTTAGGAATCCAGAGCACATAGTGCCTCCACCTACTAAGCACTACTAGAGTCTAGAGCACATCGTGTCTCCACTTGTGGATACATTTCTCCACACAAAATTTTCATAAAGCTCCAAACAAGCACTTTGATGCTCACATACCAATGAGCATGAGAATATTTCTTCTCCCATTAGTTACTCATCGATCCAGGCTAGTCAAACCCCATTTTGGGAAGTCTAGTTGTCCCAAGTTTTTCCTACATGGGCCCTCATCAACTACTCACCTATTTAGGACCAGGTCGTAACCCCCATTTTAGGAAGTATAATTGTCCCAAGGTTTTCATAAATTGGTTATTCATTATAATCCTATGATCAAGCACCCCCTTGGCATGCTCTAATGACATGTGCATGGATTCTTATGTCCAAGTGCTCGTCTGGCATGTTCCATTGCACTACTCATGGAGTCTTATAGTGAAGGTACTAGTTACGAATTGCTCCCATGAGATAAAAAAAATGTTCCACATGCTATGATTCCATCATGATAGTATTCTTCTTGAGATCCTAGCTCCATCATTTCACTTGTGTCATAATATTTAGTTTCCGAAGAGATATACTATAAAATTTCAAACCAGAAATTTTAATTTCCAAACCTTGCTTCACCCAGAAGCCTGATCTCATAGACGTGAGATTTGTAGTCATGTAATTGGGATCCTTATAGATATTGTTGATATGTCATGGTGGCTTGGTCTCACACACCATTCCAACACTTTTCCTGCAACCCAACATTTCAACCATCCAAGGTTTTTTAATGTTCATATATATGTGCATGTGTGTGTGTGTGTGTGTGTGTGTGTGTGTGTGTGTGCATGTAATTTGTTTATTGAAAAAGGTCACAACAACATGAAGTGACTTCAAAATTATTACACTCATAATAATTCTATCACTCCAACTCAATTCAAATGAATTGAAATGATACTATCATTGCACTATACATGTGCATACCATTTATTCCAAGCATTTAATAATGAAATTAAACATTTATTATAGTATACCAATGAGTTAGAAATGAGAAATGCATATCTCTAAAGTCATTAGCATTTTGGTTCTTCAATTCACTCAGCAAACATTACAAAATTTATTTCAAGCTTTCATACTAAAGGCTCCCTAGCTTCACCATACCACTTCGTTGTATCCATGCAAAGCATGCATTAATTTGAAACAATAATACTCAAATTCATCTAAAGGAATTCTTACCCAATTCCTTTCCTTTACCCTTTTTAACTAGGCTTACTACTTGCCTTATTTCCTTAGTTGTCACTACCAACATTTTCAACTAAATCCTTTTGAAGGGTCCAACTGGTTGATAACATTCCTACTGATGCAATACTCAATAGTTCTTGAAATGATCTCAGCCTCACACATTATTCATAAATTCAACAACTCAACCATTCATAGATTTAAAAGGAAACCTCATAAATGTATCTTCATTTGCATTAAATTGCAGCATGTCCTCACCCATGCTAAGCGTACGCTATCAATTTCCATTTTTTATTAGTTTCATTCATGCTCATAACAAATATCAAGAGCTTAAAAATAACATATTTATAATCATTATTAGCAATAGGTCATTCCTTTCCACTTTCCTAATGGTGTTTTGTACGATATGGAATCTTATGCCCCCTTTTGACTTTTATATTTTATATATGTATTTATTTAATACCTTGTATAACTAACTAATAACTCAATAATCATTACGTTATATAGTTATATATATGTGTGTGTGTGTGTGTGTGTATGTGTGTGTGTGTGCGTGTAAAATTCAAATTCATATGCCCCTTTGACTTTTTATGATAAAATAACTTCCGATTTGATAAATTAAATTAACTTATTTTTATCCCCCTGGTCCTAGTCCATCTAACTACTCCCTAGTCAAATTTAGCCGTTATAGCCGTTGGAGGTCTGCTCTGTCTATTTAACATGCATAACTTGATCTGCTCCTCAACTTGTCCTGATGATGAACCACACTGGTTGGTTCAAAACACGTCGACAAATGAAATATCATGTGATTTACGCTAAAAAATCTATCGTCAACATGGAATCCATTAAGTAACCTCACTGTGTTACCCAAACATGGTAAGTACAAATTATATTTTCATACCATTCAAACAATTATCCTATTTTCAAAACTTAATCACTTATATTACTACTATGATGGTTTTAAACTAATGACCTTCCAGGCCAATTAGCATCCTCATAACTTTATTTCTCTTTGTCATCTTCCTCATATTCATAGAAGACAAAGTACACACACACATATATATTAGCCATACATAGTTTCAGTTAATGAACATTCCTTCTTATTCTATTTTCATAGTTGTCATGTCATTTTCCATTTTTTACATGTAGACCCAATGAAGTCCACTTAGTTTCTCCATTATCTTCCTCTTCCCTCTACTACCATTTATCTTATGCAAAGGGTTTAATCAGGAGCTTGACCTCTGGGTGGGTTTTATTTATCTCTCCTCTGTGAGAATTTTATTTCTCTTATCCATGAGCTCATTTTCTTTCCTTTCCCACACCCAATAAACCAACCCATACAAAACCACAAGAGGCAAGAAGAAAGACATAAAACCGCAAAAAAACCACAACAATAATACAAGACAAGAATAAAAGGTAGTATGGCCATGCTCAAAGTCAACAAACAAAAATAATAAGAAACTTGTAGCTAATAATAACAACATAGACATGTACAAATATCCCTCTACACCTCATCCATTGGTACATAAAAATTCAATCCATTGAGTTCTAGTGTTCAATGTGTCCATCGCCAATATATGCAGACAATTTTAGCCAAAATCCTTTCCAAGGCTTATAGCAACCTCAAAATTTCAACATCCCTATAAATAGATCAAGAAGGAAATTTTAAGTATTTTAGTTAGCTTGAGGGGATGCTCCCTTATCTCTTTCTATATTACAAATTTTTGGATCATGTGCCTAGAATTCAAATGAACTATTCCTTCTCTTTTATTGTTTGTTAGGGAAATATTTCTTCAAATGTTCCTCTCCAGAGAGTCAACATGAAACTTGCTTTCTTTTCTCTCTAGCCTTATAATGTTCCTTTCTGCCCTTGTCATTGTGACATTCCTCTATATATTCAGATTTGGTGCCTGCTGCAAAAACTCTTGCATGTATGCTAGGTGTTTTAGTGACATTGTCTTCAGCCTTACTTGTTTTTCTTTCTAGTGAACCTTTTATTCTCTACCTTGCAACCCTTCAACTCAAATTTCAAGATCCTAAAGGTATCTACTCTATCAAGGGAAATTTCCCTTTCTTTATCATGATGGAATTGGTCCATGCTATATTGCACCATACTAATTTTCGTCTTCTTATTCACTGTCACACACACCTAGGCTGCTAGGTATATCTACATAAACAAATTGACTTGATATATTTCCATTCCAACACTATAAATGTTGGCTTGATGTGTGTTGATTTTTTTTTATTCACACACCTAAAACTCATGTCAGCCACATATTCTAGGAATCAGAAGTGCATATCAACATGTTTATAGTCATATCATCACGCAGTTTAAAATCAACCTTTTAGCAAGACTAACAACCACGGCATTCATCATTTAATCATAATTTAATCATTTATGTGCAAGCCTCTTTAGGTCTTGTGCTGAACTTAAGTTGTGGTTCTAACTTTCTCTCTCATGTTCCCTCCAATATGAGTGTTGAACCATGCTTTGTTGGTCAAATCAAAATAAAACTAGACACTTTTATGCATCACCTTGTCATGTTTAAAATATGCATGTTGATGTGGAACTAAATGAAACACCACATCTCAAGTTAACATTCTACTTGGAAAATAACTAGCATATAATAATATGTTATTCCTTTCATTTCACAATCATAATATCAACACATGCATATTGCACACAATCATTAGCAAAAATGTACAACAACGAATATTCCGTTAAATAACATAGAGTTTGGTAGTCCACACTATATCAAAGGTTCAAATCTCATCCTCCTAGGCCCATCTAGTCTAAGTACTGAACCTAGATGCTTTGATACCACTATTATCCATGAAAATACCTCCTCATCATCTCAAAGGAGAATATTATGTCATTGGTTGAAATAAACTCCTTTTTTCTAGCCTATATAAGACTACAACATGATTTATGTACCATGAGGAAAATGCTATCCTAGTCTATAACACTTTATCCCCTTCATCTAACTTATGTTACCAAAATTCTCACTCAATCACAAGGCAAAAAGCTCGAGTTAACTAAACTTTGACACTCTTGTTCACTTTCAAAAACTAATATGGTGGAATGTGATCTCTTTATCCTCATATTTAGCTTTTTCCTAAACAAGAAATGCATACAAAAGTAGGAAAGAGCCATAAATCATAGGGAAGATTTTTCCTAAGCATAAAATCATCTAAAAAGCAGATGAAAGCATTGTTAAATGGGGAAACATTATTCACCCCAAATATTTTTCCCAATTTGAACTAAGGAGGAATTTGGGAATCTTCATAGCCTTCACTTTCCTATATATTGGAGGCTTGGCCATGGAGAAAAGGAACAAAATTTGTGTATTGTTGTGTTGTCAAGACACTATTAAGAGAGAGAGAGAGAGAGAAGAGCTAGGAGCTGAGGGAAGACTTGTTGCAGAAATCATGGTTGTAATCATTCTTCTTTGAGTTAATAATATAGATATATTATTGTTTTGTCTATGTCATGAATTCAATACTTTGTTTTTGTAGATGTTTATCCAACGACAAGACTAATGCTTTGTTATGGATGCATTCAATTCTTATATGTTGTCATATGTTAATGTATTGAATTGTTGTAGTTTTTATATGTTGTGAGGATCATTTGGTGTATGTTTTATGTGTGGGTATCAATCTTGGAGTTGGCTAAGGATTCTTTCTTCGTCACACTGAAAGCTCCAACATATTTGTACAAAGGAAAATTAGGTAACTCCTCACCATAATGTTGTCAATTCCTAGTTAACATTGTTATGCATGAATGTATCTTTCTTGAACAATTGCAAGTACCTTGATCCATTTGCCTTAGGTTTTGAACACTTAGGAGGGCTTAATGCCCACCACCTGTGCATTAATCCCTACATCAGAATTGGAAACTACATTAGGGAAGTTCTTGGTTCCTGTCTTTCATCTCCTATATCCTGGATCTTTGGCTCTCTCCCTGTGTTTGTCCACTTGGATTCTAGTCACTCTACTTGCTTGTAACCAACATTTTTGTTCAAAGTCTCTACTTATACCATGGTCTCGCCATTCTATAAAGTAAACCTACCATAATGCACCCTCTTAGTGCATTCCAGTGTGTTATAATGCCCTCCCTAGTTAAAGACAAAGCATTACCAATGTTGATTATGCCCTATGTGAGTTGGAGGCTTGCATTATAAGCCTAAACCTCTGTTGTCCACCCAGTCCTGTGGATTTCACTGTTTGAGAGTCTCAGTTATAGGTTGATATTGGGCTCTGTGCTATTGAACTTTTCTCTTGTTAGATACATGAACATTCATCTTTCTTTTAGAAATTTCTCTTAATTGCATTGATTTTGAAAAGGAAAAAGAAACAAAATGTTTTATGTCACTTTAATTGGTTGTTTCTAGTTCATTTTGGGTTTATTATCTGAGTATTGCATGTTTTTGTTTCTTTGTTGCATGTTAGAACTATAGTAGTACTGTTTGGTTTTGGAAAAATCCATATAGTTACTCTCTCCTTGTAGAAATATTATTCATCAAAATGAAATTGAAAATCATATTTCCTACATGGTTTGAGTCAGAGTCTCATAAAATTCCATATGTCAACACCCCCTCCGAAGACATTAATCAAGTTCACTTAAAATCAACCTCGTAAAAAAGTAATAATCAACTCTTTTTTAGGATACATGCATATTAGTTGAGGCTAAATTCTTGGGATAGGTTGTTGTGAGTAAACTGCCCAAGACTTCGAAATTTAAGCTATTGTCATTAACGGGAGAAAATCCTACTGCAATCACATAATCCAGGACCACTCCTCTAACAAGGGAGTTAAGCACGAGACAACATCGAAGTGTGAGATAAGGTATCCCACCTTTGATTGCATTTCTGTGGGTATTCTATGTACTGGGATTGCCTTTAGGGATATTGATTTTGATTCAGGGACTTAGATGTCCTACTCACACAACATATTATCTGCAATCATATCCCCCCTGGTGGTGTCTATAATTTGAGGTGACCTTATTAGACATACTTTTAGGGATGAACACAAGGTGATTGGGGTGGCCTACCATTATACCTGAACAAAATGAACCTACTCCATATTTGGTTTGTTGGGATGGTACTCGTCTTCACAAGAGTGCTTGGATCCTTCTTACCAAGGTTTGGGTGAAGCTCAGGAGTAAGCATAATTGTTGCATTATACCATCTCTCTCTTATAGCCCTTCGATACTACATTTCATCTTGAGCTAGTTGTGGTTATCAGAAAAAATCCTTTTCCCTGATTGCTTGCTAATTTCCTTTAGGGCTTTTTTTTATTTTTAGGTGTGTGGTTTTACACTTAAATTATTTTTTTGTTAAAATACATCGTTCACTATGGCTACCTTCGACACTTGTCATGTGTCTAGGTGATAGTGATGTCTTCATCCACTGATTTTGGAGGAATTGTTGAGCTTTAGTGAATTATATCCCCCCACTCCATTAGGTAATCGGTCTCTAGTATCAAATAATGAATCATACAATACTTCCTAAGAGACACTTTTACCATAGGAATTATTTACTAAAGGCGTCTTTGCCTCACTTTAATCCTCCAATTATTGATCCTCTTGGGACTGTTTTGGTTCAAGTTTCACCCTTTCCTTTTATGTCTTCATCGGTTTCCACTTCCAATTTCCTAGTGGTGACCAGTGGGTCATGGTCTTTTGTGGACAATTTTGCCCCACCACTTCCTCTCTTGCCTACTACCAGTTCAACACCATTGATTGGTTTGTCTACTCTTCAGACTATGCCAAGTCTAGGCATTCCAACTACACCTGCTACAAGTGGAGTTCAATACCTTCTTGTCTCTACCCCTTTTATGTCATCTCCTGGACCTTCAAATATCCCCCTTATTGATGTTGTTAGTACAAATACCTTCAAAAACCCATTCACGTGGAATCCCATGTTAATTTCAAATTCCCAGGAAGTCATGATTGGGGGAAATATTTCCAACATGCATATACCCTTTTGGGGTATGATATTCCCCATAACTCTTTCGGTATAATCTGGTCCTTCATTGATTGATTTGTTTCCTCCCAGTGGTCATACTACCAGTGGTGTTCCTACACCCATCAAGGCTTATGTGACTAACAATATCTCTCAACCCTATCCCACTACATATAATACACTCATGTTAGTTGATGTGGGATTCCCTAATTCCTTCCTTCCAGTGGATCTTTTCCCAACAACTCCAAATAATTTCTTTAGGAATAAGTTCTAGAGTCTTTTTCAATACCTGGGGGTTTGCATTCAGTAGTGGTAGACTCCCTCAATATTGGTAGTGGAAATACATCAATGTCCCCTATTTGGTATATTCTTTCAAGTGTTTGACTTCAACACATTTATTCACACTTTTTATATTGTACTTGGTACCTTGATGCCCATTATCCTTATTGGTGGTTTGTCTCATGTTTTTTAATGGTATACTTCAATGGTTGGTAATCAAATGATTTTTCACATGGTCGAATTAAGCTCATATATTCCCATTGTGTAGAAATGTAACATCAGCGATATTTTTGAAGACCTCAGGTTGTGTCAACATTCATGATCACTTGACACTTCCTTCAAATTTATTCCAGTGACATCCACATTTATATGTTTCCCTCAATTTCAACAACATCTTATATCTTGGCACTTGAGTTTTGTATAGTACCACTACTATATATATGGATTTGGTACTTCAGTGGGGGTTTAGTTGTACACCATTCTTTAATCAGATATCCTCATATATGTTACTGAGACATAACTTTGTTTTGTTCTATTCATAACTGTGATATATTTTGGGATACACTATGTATTCTTATGATCATTATCATTCTATATGATCATGGATCCACAATGTACTCAATTGGCGATCATGCTTTCCTTCCTATGAGAATACATATGCCCAACTTGGATGTGATTTTTATTTTTATTCCTTCAAAAAGTATTGATTGGGCCTAAATTTGATGAGATCCTCCCAGGTCCTTCTGATGATTTCTCCTTTATATACGTAGGTATATTGGCAACTAGACCCTCATTTAACCTCATACATTAAGGTGCATCTGTTATAGCATATTTTTCCTCACTTATCATCATATGCATATATTGTTCAGGGCAGTATCCCTTTCCTTATGCAAACCTAACATTATATTAGAAAAGAATTTTTTTAATTCCATATGTGACCTTTCCAAAGTAAAAGCATGTGTTTATGTGGTTCCTCCTAAAGCTTCTCACATACAATTTTTTAAAATTTGAAAAAATATATAATGCAACTATTTTTTAGGTCGGGTTTATGGGTTAGACTAGAAGCCCACCTACATGATCTCGTAGCATAACCAACATAAGGAAAATTTGAAGTATAAATACATACCTTCTGTTTCCATCATATGACCATTATACTTGGCATCCATAGCCTACCAAATTTTCCTTAGATTAGGTCTATTAATACTATGCTTTTAAACACTCCCCTATCTCTAAGAAACCCTACTTTCCTTGTTGTGGTTTTGATCATCCATATCTCACATTCATATTTCTATTGTTTGAGAAGATACATTCAATGTTCTAGAAAGGAATTATCAGGAGGAAGGTTCCATTAATGCTAGAAGCCAAGATCAGGTGATGTTGTAACTACTTTATTGTTGCTACTTTCAATACAAAGAGACTCATGTTTCATTCCCATTTTTTGTATATCTTTCATGATTATGAATGCTTAATGGAATCAGTTATGGAATAAAATGATATATATTCTTGAATACTTTGAAGTCATTATCCATCTCTTGATTTCTCAATTGTGTTACAGGTTTGCAACCTTTGAACAAGAGGTTAGGATTTGGACCCTACGGGATCTACATCAAACATAGGATCCACTTGTGAGTACCGATTACTTAATTTGTGAATTTGAAGTGATTTGCATGTTTTTCTTAGTTTCCTTAATGATTTTTGCCTTCTACTATGTTAGAGCTTTCAACCCTAGCCCTAGGGAGATTTCCCCATAATAATGGATGAGGGCACAGAGTGTTCAATATTAAGGAAATTGACTTCAAAATGAGTAAATGGGTTAAGAGAAGAGAGATTAGAGCCTTGTAGAAGTTTCCTACACCTTGGAAGTGTTGGTCTGGGTGTGGAATCAATATATGATACCTACAATTGGACTATGAATTACTCATAAAAAACTAGTTTGTTGCTTGAAAACAGATAAGTATTCATGTCTATCTCTATTTAAAATGTTTTCTATTTACAATATGATTTATGGCACATTATATTTAATGGGTAAAATATGAGTTCAAAATTTTCATTTCTATTCCACTTCTATATTGTTTATGTTTATGAATTTGAAATGGTTTAATTGTTAGAGTTTCAAATTTTACCTTATATTTAGTTAATTAAATAAAGAATTTAGTATGGAGTGTCCCCATTAGCCAACATAGGGTGCATCCGGGCATGTGACAAATATAACAGGATAAATAACAAGGGATAAAAGATTAAAATAGAAAATATTGAAGGGGAAAATAATTTATCATATCAATAACAATCCTCAACCTTAGATGGCCCTCATTAGACTCCACACTTATTGCAAGAAGAATCTCATTGAATAATAAGAGACAACCTTTCTTTAATCAAGATCAAAGGACCCTAAACATAATATTTAGTTAGGTGATCAACACCTTTATGTTTTAATACTTTTAGATCATTAGTGTCTAACAAAAATAAGATCCTGAACTTGCTTAAAACTTAGTTTGCACTAGACAAATTGAATCCAACCCTCAAACTAGGCCAACATTCAAAGTGTTTAGTTCAAGCAACAAAAATACCCCTAACCTTAATAATGAAATTCCTAAAAAATTGTTTGGCCTAATATTAGGTAGCTTCTTCTTGAGACATATCATTTATAAGATAAGAGACAACCAAAAAATATAATTTCCATTGAAATACTGGTTAATGCTCAAATAGTTTCCCTTCCATGTAAACCATGTTTTGATGGCATTTGATGCTTCTATATGCTTTATGCCACAAATGAACCTTTGATTTGCACCTTTAATAGTGTATGGAAAAGGGGTTTGAAGCTTCATGTTGCTCCAAAAAGAAATTATCCAATGGATACCCCTAGGAAATATAGTCACTGAGGCAACACTTTCAAACTTTCATTTCTCTCCACTACTTGAATGTTGTTACACAATACACACATTAAAAGTTGAAACATGTTTCTTGCAAGAATTGAAATTGAGTGAGAAAAATAATGTTCATTCACTCAATCACCCAAGTTAGACCAATTGACATATGATTGATATTTTGGTTCTTCTTCTTCTTCTTCATATATATATATATATATATTCCTATTTGAGACTCTTATCCCTCGTGTTCATTTTAATGGTTGTGAAGTTAGGGGCTATAATATCTCTAAAGAATTATGGAGAAAGATAGAGCAATCAAAAGTGCTCCATATAATCTCAAAATTAAAGGAAATAAACCCTATCCTATCCTCCTCATTATAGCAAATGTTTCCCCCATTGAAAGCACAACTATGAGTAGGTACCTAATGTTCAAGACAAGACAAACAATATGGAAGAAGAGTGACTTCCTAGAATTCCTTCAAACTCTAGGAAAAGCCACCTATTACTTAAGCAAGGTGGCATAAAGATGCCAAGTCATGGATAAAACATTGGGGAGTAAAGGAAGAGGTCACTTTACAAACTAACAATAATATTAAAAATATTATTGCATATAAATTAAGGAGAGTATGTGGTGTGATAAATAATTGGAGGATAAAATAAAAGTAAGATACTATAAAGAGGAGATCAACCCTAATACAGAAGAACAAAAGCATATCTTTATTTTGACTAGGATAATGAAGAAAACCAAAATTTCTAAGTAATAACAAACTCTTATGAGCTCCGTAGTGAAACAAAGTGTTGGAAATTTCCCAAAACATCATGGATTGAAAGAATTTTTCATCTTTGTGACCCTAAGAGAGTTGAAGATGAAAAAAAATCTCTTAGAATGCCTTGCATACACTCACACTAGATTGAAAATTTTTTGTTATAATATCAAACTTCCTAACATTTAACTCATTAGAACTATGATGATTTAGGAACAATTCTCTAAAAGCTTTTCAAGAACATAAATAAAATGTTAAAGCAAACAAAGTAATTCCTTACCTTTTTTCAAGATCAAATAAATCAAATTTGGCATCATTGGATGTTACCCATCATCATTGTCATCATTTATGAATAAAAAATAACTAAAATATATTACTCATATGTTATATATCATAACCATATAGTATGGAAAAACTATGGAGAATTTTAAGTCAATAAAAGATTGAAAAATCTCAATGTTTAGAAGTCTTTTACTTACAAGAACTTGATTTGAGAATAATATAATATAGGTTGAGTGGGTTCAATGGTAAAGAGCGTGTGTCTTTTCCTATAAGATCACAAATTTAAATCTAGGGTGAGATTGAGTGTGCATGCCTTTGTTCCTGTGTATTTATTATAAAATAAATGATTTCAAAGTTTTATAATAAAATGTTAATCTCTTAATCAAAACCTTAAACATTATTTGAATTATTAAATATAACTTACCTTGCATTTTCACGATGGTTAGTTATAAATCATAACTAAGACAAGTAAAGCATGAGGATCAAAAGAGGGAGAGAGTCCCATTTAAAATAACAATGACCATTTTAACCTAAAATAACAATGATATCCCTAATGGGGGCATCAAAAAGTGAGCCAACAAAAAGGGGAGGCGAGTGGGCGGGAAGCCCACAACCTCACCACCTTTCCTAACATTACAGAGGGGGCAAAGGCATGGCCATCTCCCTCCATACACTCGCACATGTCCCAAGCCTCAATCTACAAGCACATTAAGATGGCACACTCTGCATCCTTGGCATAATCTTACCTTCCCAATTGTTACTCCAACCTTTTCTTCTACACATGCATTCATTCCTAGCTGCAAGTGGGATATTTCCATTGACATGCTAGATGTTTTGGTAATTTGGTGAGAGAATGCCGCCCTAGACTAGATTATGGACTCCTATAATACCCATCCTTTGACGAAATTTGGAACTTGTGTCATTGAAGTAGTCACATGAGAGGTTACTCTAGGAATGGGAGCCTCCTAACAGCGTAGAGAGCTACAGTCACAAAGGAACAAAGCCTAGAAGGTCACTAGTAAAGTGGTAAAATCTTCTATGACCAACTTTTGTATTCTTTCTAGTCTAGTTTTCTCTGCATGGTGGAATTCAATGTTTTGTAAACAGGGTGTCCCAATGGCGTTGGCAATTCCTAGTATGTTCAGGCTTATTCTGGCTTGCTCTCATGCCCAAAGCCCCCCCCTCCCCCTAAGCCACTCCCTCAATTGTTGTTTTATTTCCATGCACCCTGGTTAGCCTAGGCGTATTTTCTCATTCTCCATACAACCTTGTTTTGGTTTAGTTGTTCTTGGTTTACGGGTGCTCACCACACTTGGTTGTTTACCAGCTCGGTTTTTTGTATATTCTTGGATGCCATGCCACAACAAAGGATTCTTTCTCATCGGGGGTCTCAGTATCAAAGTTCTTTTGGGAAATCCTTGAGCCTAGGCTCAAGCTTAGTCTACTTCAACATTTTTCCATTCTACTGCTCCACTTGAAATTCAAGTGGAAATTCAACAACTAGAAGCTTTAACCACCAATGATTGTGAGTCATATTCTGACTCTGAAATCTAAATTGAAGTTGCTAGTTGGGTCCCCAACCCTCGCCAAATCAAGGGACAACGAAGTCAATACTTTAACTCCATCACCCTTCACTGGAAAATGAAGACACTTATAGGTCATGTCCTCAAAGAAAAAGAGGAAGGTGGCAATGAGATAATTGCATGTCTCAATGAAATCTGAAGGGTCTGATGTCACCAATGCTCCTGTTTAGTTAGCCTTGATGCTCACTTATCACATATCGAGGGACATCTTCAATGCGGAACCAACCTCCAACGAGCTCAAGTGCGTAAAACCTGACCCTCGTAACGTCCTCTAATAAATGATTTTCAACCAAATCTATTGGTTTATATTTTGGATTCAAATCTTTCTTTTATTTCATAGTTAAATGAATGGCCAACTACCTCTGACAGATGATATGACATAAGACAACCTTTTAAATAATTATCTATACATAAGATAACCAACACTTAATCTATATTTTTTTAAATATTTTAATGTATAAAAAACTAGTAAACCACTTCCACTATCGTTGATATGGTTCCCCTTTTAGTAAACCACAATATAAAATAATAAACTCTAATGTTATTAAAACTTTAATTCAAACCAAAAAAAGCACAAAAGAAACTAACAATAATCATTTTAAATTTATACGTATCTTTCCTAATCTAAATTCATATAATTTTAATTTAAGAAAATATTGTAGGAAGATAATTGCACCAACATTCTTCTAATGCGGATAAGTACCATGTGGCGTTGGATTGACCTTACACTTAAAAAATTCTTTAATTTATTTAATGATAACTTAGAGATACGGTATTGTATTTTACTTCAATGAATTATTTTATTTTATTTTTAGCATGTGCTTGCGTACACTCGGTCTTTTAGTTTAATAATAATTAAAAGTCATTCATTAAATTCATTTATTTAACTCTTTTAAATCATTTCTTCGCATAATGTGCCGTCTAATTTTATATGGTAAAGCTCTCACCATTTTCTTCTAAGTTTTTGGGTTTTTTCAATATTAAAAAAGATGGGAAAAGGATAAAGATTCAACATATTTTAAAGTAGGGATAATGTTGATAAAATAAGTATAGTATGTGAGATTTTTATATTGTTAAAGGGAGAGTATATTGTAATTAATTTGCGTTAAAATGTTTTAAATTTTAATTAATTTTTAAATTTAAATTTATTTTTAAAATTTATTAAAGTTGTCGGTAAAATTAAACATTTAAATTATTTTTTTAAGAAATTCAAATTACTTTTTTAAGAAATTCAAAATTATTGGTTGAATTGGAGGATTGATTTTATATGGTTTAAAACTATTTCATTAATTAAAAATTGTTTAAAGTGTTATTATAAATAAATTATCGATTTTTTATATATATGGATTCCAATAACTAACTCAATTTTTTTCGTAATAAGAAAATATAGATATATAGATTTTCATAATAACTATTTTATTTCTATTCGATTATCGATATTTATTTTTAACAAATATATATTTATTAAACAGTTTTCTTATTGCTATTAATTGTGTATTTTTTTTATTTTTTTGACTAACCAAGTACCCACAGGGATTTTGAACCGGTGGACCTATCGCAAGGAGTTTGGGCCTTAACAGCGCACCCACTTCACCTCAATCCAAAGCTTTATGGGCAATTGTTGTTATTTTTTTTTAAACAACATATGTTTTAACCTTTTTCTATATATATTTTATTAATCATAATATTTTTTTAATAGTTTAATTATTTAATTGTCGCTGACCCTTTTTCTTAAAACTATGTTATCATGCAGCAAAAAATTATTAGCAATTTGATTCTCCTCCACCAAGGTTGTGGTGCTTAAAACATGTACTTAATATATAAATAAGTTATATGATCACATTCACACCATAAAGGTTCTTTACTTTTTGCATAAGAGACAGGTACTACGCAGCAACACTACATATTACACTTGTTAATAATTATATTGAGTTGTGTGATAAGAATTCATGTTGTAGAAATGAATTTAGGGTTCTCTACTTTTTGCATAAGAGACAACTACTAAGCAACAACACTGCATATTACACTTGTTAATAAATATAATGAGTTGTATGATAAGAATTCATGTTGTAGAAATGATTTTTCGAGAGAAACGTGTGATAAAGAGTTAATGGGTGATTTTGGAGTGTTTTTAAATAATAAGTATAACATGTTTTTTTTTTCTTTTTTCTTTGATAAATATCTTTATATTCCATTTACATGTTTCACTGCTCGAGGGACTACTTATACTCGACAAGAAGGCTTGAAGCCACTACAATGAAGTTTATCATGTTACTTATGGGGATTGAAATTAGGTAGGGAGGATAACAATCATTCCTCCCAATTACTCAATATAAACCCAATTAGCAAATAATAAGCATAAAGTTAGTTAAAAGTGGACATTTACTTCCTCGAATGGGTGAGACAGGATGCATATTTATGAACATGATTATTATTAATTGCTACCACTTCCCATCTATTGTTTTCATGATTGGACATATGGATGTTCATCGGTGAATGTAGCCTCCATGATACAATATGATTCATGGTTTGAGGCAAGTAGTATTTAGTGACTAATTGATATGACAATTTCATATATCCTCTACCAGATTGGCTTGGTAGAAATCCATCTCCAAGCATTGGTTTTGACCAACATTGGTTCGCATGGAATGGATAGGTGAGAACTCAACATAGGTTCTTGTTTTCATGGAAATTTAGAGGAGCAATGTGCTAAAGGGATAATTCTTTTTATTGATTTCTCATTGAGGATGAGGCCACATTATATTTCAAGGGGTTGGACTCTTTTGAATAAAAGAATTTCTTGTGTTATGGTAGAATTTGATCCTTACTGTATATTTTTTTGTTGTGCATCCTTTTAGTTCAAGCTCATTTATCTAATTTATGTCATGGCTTGAGGCAAAGTTTCTTTCCCTAAAAATAGGGGCAACCCTGGTGTTTTTAGTTTCTATGGTGCACAAGTGAGATCTTCCAACACCAGGGTTCAAAACTTGGCTTGAGTTATTATCAATGAATTCTAGGAGCAAGTTCCTCCACACATAGATGAAAAAATTGAGAGTTTGAATAATGAGGTTCAGTAGGAGAGAGGCATCCTACCAAGGTTATAAATGAAGAGTTGGGTAATTGAATCCTAGACACTGAGAAATCAAGGGCAAGAGACACAAAATATTGGAAGACTATTGATCTTTACTATCATCTTAAAATGGTCATCATAAAGCTTCATATGGATTGTGATGAAGCCAAGGAGGAAACCTTTTTGCAACTAGATGAAATATAAAGGTGGCTAAAAAACATTAATTACTAGGTTTGACTCAAAGATATTAGTTTCAAGTGGACATACACACCACCAAGTGCAACTTTTCATATCACAAACTAATATTTTAAATGACCAAGCATCAAGATACTTTGTTCTTTTTATATAGGTATCTCGGCTCTAACAATTCATGAGCTCTTAGATGTTATCATAAGCCAGTGGCCTTTTCTAGTTTTTTTGTGATTATGAACTTAACTTAGACCCTTTGTACAAATGACCTATTCCATTGTTGCTAGTCTTGTTTCCGAGTGGCAAAGAAACAACACTGGAGATTTCATACAATCCCTTTTCTTCTTGATTAATATAATTTCTATCTAGCTTACCAAAAAAAACTGTAGATTTTTTTTTATTGTTAGAAAGTGAAGAAGGTTAAATGTTGTATGAATTTTATTATTTTGGTTTGTCATCATTGAAATTAGGTTAAACAATATTCATCAAGATCATAATTTTGGATTGATGAAATCATTACTTCTGTTGCAAAAATAGATTTAGCAAGTCTAAAATACTCCTTTGCAATAAGATTTCGTAATGCCAATATATTATTTTTACAATTTTATTACTTCTAAATTATTTTTATCGGATTTCAAATAAAAAATAGTAATTCTCTTTCTCATTATTAAAATTGATTTTAAAAAAACCAGCAATATTTTAGGACCATGTTTTAATATTTGTTTAAACCTTAACAACATACATAAATTAGGTACATACATAAATTATTCATTGATAGGTGTATTTATTTTGTAATAGTGCTTCCAGATTTATTTATTTTTGTTAATTTTCCAACTTCCATTATATCATAATTTAGTCATACAAAAATAATATTATTATTGTCGTGGCCTGTCATAAGGGAAACCAAACCATCGACAATGAAGATACTTGAAAGCTCTATAGTATGTCAAAATATATCAAATTAAAACTACAACATAATTATCACTAGGCCATGATAAATGTCTAGCAAGATTTTGTTATGAAATCAGCTCAAGAAAAGATAGAAAAGATAGATCAACACCTTAGAATTCATCCTCTTCAAGGGGGGCAACCTCCTTTACATTACATAAATGAACAATTCTTCGATGATTCAAATGAAAAAACCTCCTTTCTATATATA
>APFE030645169.1:76852-105426 GCA_000404065.3 Pinus taeda
AATTCCATAAGAATATTTTGTTTTAGCTAGGAATTCTTACAGAGGTATAAGCGATCTTTGTACCATAACGAATCATTTTTCCAGCTAAATGTATCAGACGTATTGGAATCTTGTTGTAATCTTCGAATAAGTGCCCACACTTCTTCATCATTCTTCCATTCCTCCCTTGCTTCATTTATCCAATCTGGTTGGATAATAGAAATGGCACACAACAATGCTTCCACATCCGCATCCTTTCTTGAGAGTGCATCTGCCACCACATTTTGCTTCCCTTTTTTGTAGATGATTTCAAAGTCATAACCCAACATCTTTGTGACCCACTTTTGTTGCTCTTCAGAGGATAATCTTTGTTCAAAAAGTATTTAAGGCTATCATGATCCGTTTTTACCTTGAAGTGTCTTTAGGTAGGGTCGTCATTTCTTAAGTGCATGGAGTATTGCCAACATTTCCTTCTCATAAATGGCTTTGTGTAAAAACTTTCCCTTGATTCGACGACTTTCAAAAGAAATGGGTCTTTCATCTTGCATTAAAACAGCACCAATTCCATTTCCTGAAGCATCACATTCCACAATAAAGGTTTTTGTGAAGTCCGGTGTAGCTAAGACCGGTGCTTGGCACATTGCCTCTTTAAGATTTTCAAAGGCCTTTGTTGTTTCCGGAGTCCATGAAAATGCATCTTTCTTCAATAATGTTGTTAGAGGTGCTGCTATTCTCCCATAATTCTAACAAACTTGCGATAATACCCTGTCAACCCGAGAAATCCTCGCAGATGCTTTATGGATGTGGGGATTTTCCATTCCTTAATGGCTTTAATTTTGCTAGGGTCTACCTTAACTCCTTCATGAGATACAATATGACCCAGATATTTCACCTCTTGGACTCCAAAGAAACATTTGGATCTTTTTGCATATAATTGTTTCTCCTCCAATAGTTGTAGCACCCTGTCAACATGTTCAACATGATCCTTCCAAGACTTGCTATAGATTAGTATATCATGAAAAAATACCAACACAAATTATCTAAGGAATGGTTTGAAAATTGAATTCATCAAACCTTGAAATGTTGAAGGTGCATTGTAAGGGCAAAAGGCATGACCAAAAATTCATAATGACCTTGATGAGTTCTAAATGTTGTTTTTGTAATGTCTTCAGTCTTCATTCTGATTTGATGATATCCTGAACGAAGATCCAACTTGGTGAAGTAAATTGATCCATGCAATTCATCCAATAATTCATCAATGACAGGAATGGGAAACTTATCTTTAATAGTGAGCTTGTTGAGCTCCCTATAATTCGGACACATGTGCCATGATCCATCCTTCTTGTGGACAATACTACTGGAGTAGAGAAAGAGCTTTGACTTTGTTGAATTATAATAGCCTCTAGCATTTCTGCAACCATATGTTCAATTTCACTCTTTTGGGCATAGGGATATCTGTATGGCCTGGTGTTTGGAGGAACACTTCCTGGAATTAGATGAATAGCATGATCATGATCACGCATAGGTGGGAGACCTTTGGGAGTCTCAAATACCTTGGAATGATTGTCCAGGACTTTTTGGAGATCTGGAGAAATAGATGATTCCGATGTGGAAACATCTAGTGAACATAATTGTGGAATTACACCTCTTTGTTCCTTTTTTAGAAGCTTTGTCATACCATTAGAGCTGATTATCTTTCCTGGTTTCCCTGCAATACCCTTAATTCAACTTCCTTTCCTTCCGTAGAAAATTTGATGAAAAGTTCTTGAAAATTAAAAGCTATTGTACCCAAGGATTGTAGCCATTGGACTCCTAGTACAACATCAGCACCTCCCATTGGAATGGAAAGCATTGGGCTAGTCAATACATATTCTCCCATGGATAGCTTGATATTATGGCACTTTCCAGAGCAATTTATTGTTCCTCCATTTCAACCATCACTTGACACTCTTGGTGCTGGATATAAGAAGCAATTCAATTCTTTTGCTACCTTACAATGAATAAAATTGTGAGTACTTCCTGAATCAATCAACACTATTACCTTTTTCTTCTTGATTTGTCCTTCTATCTTGATGGTTTGAGGAGTGGTAATTCCCCCCAATGCATTACAAGATATGGTCAGATTCATTTGTTCTTCATCTAGGCTTTGTTCCTGGAGTATATCCTCTTCTTTTGACCTTTCTTGCTCATTTTCTTCTTCCTCTTCACAATCTATGTAGAATAATTTCTTCTCAGCACACTTATGACACTTAGTGTATTTGTTATCACAACTGTAACAAAGCCCTTTTGCTCTTTTTTCTTCCAATTGTTGTGGTGTCAACCTTATAGGTTGTGGAAGACTAGGGGCAACAACACTTCCGTCTTTATAGTTGTGATTGGTATGCTTCCTGGTTGCCATAATTTTGCTTTCCATTTTTCTTGCTAACCTGAATGCCTTCTCTAATGAATCAGGTTCCCAAAGGCGAACATCATGTTGGATATTATCCTTTAAAGACCCTATGAACACATCAATCCTATGCTCCTCTGGATATCTTTTACCCTTATGTTCAATTTTTGGAACTCCTCAATGTGCTCCATTATTGAACCCTTTTGTTTGAGACTTATCAATTGACTAAAAAAAATGTTGTTTTTTGTATCCTCATAATGTGCTGTCATTTCTTCCGTAAAAATTGCCCAAGTGATAATTTTTTTATGAGAGAAAAGCCATTGATACCATACAAACTGATTTGGTTCCAAATATAAGGTTGCAATACGTACCTTTTGTGTGTTTTGCACATTATTGAGATCGAAAAATTGCTCCATCTGTAATATCCATGTTGCGGGATCCTTGCCAATCAAACTTCCTCATTCGATTTTTGGAATATGATGGGTCTTCAATCCCACATTAGAGTCTATGGAATCACGATTAACATTTCTTTTATTCTCATCATGATTTTCCTTTACTACTCTTTCACCCTTAGTGACCATTTCTTGTAGCAACTTATTCATATTTATCTTCAATTCGTCCATGTCTGTCTTCAAACTTGTCTTCAAATCGTCCATGTCTGTCTTCAAATCTGTCTTCAAATTGTCCATGTCTGTCTTCAAATCTGTCTTCCAATCGTCCATCTTAGCTTCCACGCCCTTTATTTTAGATTCCATGCCATTTATTTTAGCTTCTGTTAGCTTTTGTGAGGCTGACATTTTTTGCACTTGGTCTTGTAATTTTGATATATCATGTAGCATTTCTTCCTCTTCTTCATGAGTCATGCTAGAGCTTTCAGGTTCCTTACTAGATGTTTGCATTTTCTTTCCTCGGGGCATCAGTTACCAATAATAATGCTCTACTAGCCCTTTGAATTCCTTCAAAATAAATTTTCAAACCAATCTTAAGCAAAAATTTAAAAGAATCTACACACCGTTTTTTTCTTTCTAAGAGCTCGATATTACCTCTGATGTATCTTTGTACTTTCAGAACCTCCAGTTCTAAAATTGCTACCTGTGGTAGCCCTCTGTGTCCTCTTTCCAATTCCACTAGTTTGATCTAAATTGGATTCTCCAAGGAAGAGTTATGTGAAATCACCCACAATGACTTGATTATAGACTAGTTTAGCAGAGCGAACTTGTACGACGTACCACGAATCATTGTTTCGACATTTAGCTCTAAAAATATATATATAAGAAACTACAGTTCGTCCTCTTTCTGTACCTTCTTACGAAATTTCAATCCAATGCTCAAAGAAAAAGTTATGATGATTTTCCCCAAGTCACCTATTTGGAATGTAATTCAGGACTCTGCAAAAAGACCAACTTCCTTAGATCATATCTCCGCAAATATAGCACAAAAATCTCTGAAATTTGGATCCGAGATATAGCAGGATGTCTTCTCAAATGGGTTTTTTTTTCAACTTCTGAAACGTTGCAGAAAAAAGGTTATAGTGAAAATGCCACGGTGACCTGTTTGGAGCAGCGAAACCCTAGAATCCAAAGCTCTGATACCAAATGTTATGAAACCAGCTCAAGAAAAGATAGATCAACACCTTAGAATTTAGCCTCTTCGAGGGGGAAACCTCCTTTACATTACATAAATGAACATTTTTTCGATGATTCAAATGAAAAAACCTCATTTCTATATATAGGAGTCTAAGGAGTCACAATATAACCCAGCTGACCTAATAATAATAATATAAAGCCACAAAAATAACAATAGAGGGGTTCTATGGGGCACAGTAATAACAATATGGGGATAATAAGGGCACAACAATATTAATAAGGGGTATAACTACAATAGTAATGGGGTAATCACTAGTATTATAAGGACCCAACAGATTCTCATGGAAATTACAAATATTAGTTGGGTATTGCAGATAGACCAAAATTGTAAAACATAAACAATAGTAAAAGAAAATTTGTAAGATATAAACATAAAATTCAAATGAATCTAGACATTCATCATTCATTAGAAGAAGTAGCAGGGGTGGGATCATCTGTGCTTGATCCTATTTGGGATTGTCTCCTAGATCAAAGATGCATTTCAATATGTGCTAGTCGAACATATAGGGTGATGAGGAAAAAGTGAAAATTCTTCTAGACCCACAAGATAGCATTGAGGTTAACAATGATTTCATTACAGTCCTACTTTTCCTTAATGATACAACTCAATATTGTTTTCATCTGCCAATACAGGGTGATGGAGTGGAAGTATTAGTTCCTGTGACCCCAAGTATGTCTAGCATTTGGAACCCAATTGTAAATTTTATCCTAAACATTTGAATTTGAATGGGTGTTCTGGTCATGAACCGACTTGAACTTCAAGTAGACAAATTTTGTCCTGAATTTTTGGTGAGGGGCGGTTGAATGGTAAATTTCCATTGCAAACTAGGCCTGATACTATGTGCGAAGCCTGCCAATAAGACCTCAACCCCCAGAATCACACCTTGGGAAAATGTGTTGTTGTGGCATGGCACTAGGGGAAGATCAATTTCTAGCTAAATGTAACTTAGGAGATAAGAGGAGCGTATGTGAATGAATATCAAAGGGGGGCCTATGCGCAACATGCAAGAAGAAAAACATTAGGACCAAGGAGGTTATGTGCATCCAAAGCCAAGGAAATTGCATAAGTGAGTACAAAACAACATTAGGCAACAAAGGGTCCTCTTTAAGCTGTAGAATATCCAGGGAGTCTCCCCACAAAACAACAGATCAATGTCTTTTCCCAAGTGGACGATACAAATTTCCTAGATCAAAAAACTAGAACCATAACATTATAATTACAATACTAGCAAGAGAAATCAAAATTCAATAATTTTACCAGCAAGTATAGTGTGGACGCATTCTAGAAGACCTTAATATCATCCTGGTACCGCCCCTCCCACCACCTAACATTCCAAACAACTACAATCACCCTCATAGTCATTTGAAGATTGTAGTGTATCCAACCAACTTTAAGGAATGAAAGCTGGAAATCCCAACCAGGAGGGCCTAGGCCTTCCTTCATAGGTGTAACACAAATATGAATGCAGGGGAGGAAATATCCTACAAATAGTCTGGTTTTGTGGCGTAGTCTCCAGAAAACAATAGAGAAGCTCCAACAATACCAGGAAGAAGCGATGGTCATGCAAGTTTCTAGTATAATGATTTGCATCGTCATAACTCATAAACATGTGTGATTGCATGGGGTTAGTTGGCCAAACCATCCCATTCTTTTATGCCTAAGGTGGCGGTGAGCCTTCTCCTCTGCCTCCTTAGGCACATGATCCAACATCCCTATCAAGGTAGGACTTCAAGAATTTTAATTTAACTATCAATAATTATTAAGTGGATGATAGAGATTTTACATCCACAAAATATTCTAGAATATTCACAATAGTAGTCACAAATCAAAATTTCATATTTATCTCAAAAGCAGTTTTTCTCTTTCTGCCCTTTTAATTAAATTAATTAATTAAAAACAAATGGCATACGAGCAAGTGTCTTATTGATAAGTAATGTATTAACCCATGGTATTATAACAAAGCATATTTACAAGTTAAAATTTTCAATGATTAAGAATCATGTTCCTTGTTTTTTAAATGTATATACGTTTCACTCCTATATTAATTTTTTTTATAATTAATAACAATAATATAAACAAAAGAGGTTATAATTTAGTTAATTTTTATGAATTTTTTTAATCTTGGCCATATGAAATGTATTATGAAGTAAGTGTTTTAATGCTTATATGAATTAATACCTATCAATGTTTATTAGCCATTTAATTTATATAACTATAACATTTTAAACCTTAACGACATAAATAAATTAACTAATTAAAACTCTATAAAAATAACAAACACTTGTAATTAAGATAATTAAACAACAATCCTAAACTAGTGAAACACATAATGTATATTCAAGTGTGCTTATCCCAGTTATCTTATGACTAATTTTTATTATGAATAAAAAATTGTTATATATATATTATATATATATATATATATATATATATATATTATATATATATATATATATATTATATATTTATATATATATATTATATATAATATATATATATATATATATATTAACCAGAATGAGTAGTGTTTTTATATGTATAAATTGTGCCCATTCGTATTTAAAATCAGGATTTTACATCATATTTTTGAGCCTACTAAGGGCTTCTGATACATAAGTTGTTCCCCATCCCCTCCCTAAGAGTTTTCCCCATGCTTCCTACAAAAATTTCTCATTTTTGGTAGCCTATGGCTATACATTCGACATAACTGTAATAGTAAATATATACATTTATAGTTTGCCATACAAAAATATTTTTCAAACACTGAGTGAGAGAACATACTACTCCTCCATCAGCGTTGGACTATTAAGATCTAGTCCAGTGAATTCTTTTTCATTGCTATGGTTGTTCTCCTCCATCTTGAGCTTCAATTGCTCAATTTGTTGACGCAACGCATTTACCTTGTCTTCCAATTATCAGGTGCGCTCCTTCCTTTTGAGTTGTAGCTCCTGCATGGTCAAAGCCTCCTTTTGCTGCTAATGGATACACCAATGCAGAATAGCCAGACCTTTCTGAATCTCCAAATGTTCCTGCACACATTCCTTACAGGAATTCCTGTTGTTGCCACCTTCCCGATATTTTCCCTCCCTCGACTCCCCTGTCTTAGGCTTGTGGTGGCCCCCAACAACTGGACATAGAGTTGTCCTCTGTTGAATTGGTGTGCACACTCATGATCTTTTCCAGTATGCCACATGTTAGGCCCCTATGACAATAGGTGTCATATGTCATGATTGACTTGATGAAATCTATAATATGTTCATACCTTTTCTTGTTGCAAAGGTTTTCCATATTTTCAAAAAATTTAAAAATTTAAAAAATGTAAAGAGGGTATACCCTAAAAGAAAAATCAAAGGGTAAAAATAATAAAGATGGTCAAAAAATGATAAAAATGAACCCCCCCAAAAAAAGACCAGGAAAGTGTGCAAGTCTAAATGCCACTACTTTTTCATTTTCTGTAATAAACAAATTGTGTGCAACTTGTCACTTATGCCACAATTTATGAATAGTCAAACTGTTTAAACTTGGCTGATTCATTTTTCAATTTCATGCTGTAGAAATAGAGAATAAATATCTGACCAAACAGTGTAATCTTGGCAGATAAGTAGATAGGTAGAGTAAATAAAAGGAAGCTCAACAATTTAATCTAAGCCCTGGATGTAATAAGTGTAGACTTAGGTAGACTTGCCATGTAAAAGAAAAGGAAGATTTGATAAGGGTTTGCCAGTCTAAGTGCATCCAAATAAAGAAGGAAAAAATGCTAGGGTAAAGTAGGTAGGGTAGGTAGATGATGTTGCAGAATGATACATGTGATGAATAATGTCTCTAAACGTGTTAATCTTTCATTTTTCATTGTAAGGCCAAGGCATACACTACATTGAAGACATCACAAGCAAAGCAAAGTCACAATGATTAATTCCCCTTCTCATTTTCCCTAATTATTCACTAATTTTCCCCTAAGCACTAAGGTATTTGCTAAATTGGAGGGATTCAGAGTATTTCTCTGACTTTTGGAGGGACCAGACCTCGACCCAATAATTTAAAAATCCTAAGTACTTAGAGCCATCCATAAACCATTCATTTGATTTCATAAAGCATTTTCCTAAGCAAAATCCTATTTTATTTAGGAAAAATACACAACATCACATTAAAAAAAAAAACCTTTTCTTTCATTTAAGCCTATCCCATAATATGTAAATATATATAAAAATCCTGAAATATTATATCTATCCTACCCCATTGGTTAATTATAACCATAAATATGATGTAACTGGGATTAACTAGTTAACCCGTAACTAGTTAACAGCCCAATCCCCACTGCATTTATTGGGATTAATTAACCCTCATGGTTAATTAAGAACCCCCCCAAACCAATCACATAACCCCAGATCTGATTAATTAATGTTAAATTGCGTCGGGCCCGCTCACTTTAAACCTCGTCTAATCGCGCCTCCCACTGGCTGTCAAATTGTACTTCCCCCATCCAATGGTCATTATCCATTTCGCACCCCCCTTGGCGACCACACATTAATGCCCGATCACTGAGTGGTTTCTGCCCCGTACCTCTGCCACGTGTCAGGCGATCAATGGGATCGTTGGCTCCCAACCAAATACCACCCATTTCCAAAAGCGGTGCGATACTAGACTGCTTGCCGCTTTCCGCATGCGACAAAACATCCTTTCCCACTTACGTCATCCGCCCGATAATCAAAAAACCCCGCCAACCTTGATTTTGTTAAATAAAATGAACAAAATGGCATTTTCACTATTATATGTTGCAACCCTACTCCCATGCAAAGCAACATCCAAGTCAACTGTTCGAGCTTTCAAACCACCACCTGGTTAAGAAACTTGCATCGACGCAGCCTGAAACCTGTTATCCATCCTGCCATTGCACTGTTCACTTCCCCGATATAGGTATTTATCTAAATTCCGCCGAAACCCTGCAAGTTTTAGTTTTACAATGTAAATTCCACAGAGAAAGGCCAAATTCATTCTGTGTTTTGCCATATAAGTTCCCACACCAGTTGTTTTGCCCATTTTTTACAGAAAACCTAAATTCCTTTCTGAATCCATAAGAACTAGAAATGGAAACCCCCGTTGTTTTGAATGTCGCACCAATCAATGCCCCTCATAAGGACCAAGACTATCTACCTCTTGTAGATAAAGACTTCCAAATAAAAGACCTATCCACTGACCAGGATCACCTGAAGGCCTTTTGCCAAGCGAAAGACGACTACCTAAATGGCTCAGACATCCTGGGACTGTGGGAATCCACCCTTCCCAGATATTTTCTTCCCTCGGTCCATGTTTTCCCTAATATAATTCACTAATGTTGTGCCAATTATGATCCTAACCATAGAGTTGTTATGTCCCCAAGTCAAACAGTCATCTTCCCCATAACAACTGCATCCAATAATGAAATGTTGCAATTTTCCCCTGGTCAAGCTCTCACCCCCCTTTCTATGGGATATTTACTTGAGAAATCCACTAGACTATCACAATCAAAACTCATTCGCATTTGTCAAACCTTTATGTTAGAAAAATATTAGCCCAAAGGCCCACAACCATATGGACTGTTAGGCCCCTATACTACTAGTGTAACCCCTTATTATTATTAGTACAACCCACTTATTATATTGATGTACCCATGTAGTGCCCATATTGTTACTATTGTACCCCATAGAAGCTCACTATTGTTATGATTGTGCCCTTACATTATTATTGTTATGTCGGCTCTAATTATGTTATGACCCCTTAAACTCCTATATATAGAAAGGAGGTCTTTTCATTTGTATCATCAAAGAATTGTTTATTTATGTAATGTAAAGGAGGTTTCCCCCTCGAAGAGGCTGAATTTTAAGGCGTTGATCTACATTTCCTATCTTTTTTTTGAGCTGGTTTCATAACATTTGGTATCAAAGCTTTGGATTCTAGGATTTCGCTGCTCCAAATAGGTCATCGTGGAATTTTTGCTATACCTTTTTTTTCTACGACATTTCAGAAGCTAAAAAATAAAGCCATTTGAGAAGAAATCGCGCTGAACCTCGGGTCTGAATTTCAGAGCTTTTCACGTTATATTTGCGGAGATATGATCTGAGGAAGTTGGTCTTTTTGCAGACTCCTGAATTACATTCCAAATAGGTCACCTGGGGAAAATCATCATAACTTTCTCTCGAGCATCAGATTGAAATTTCGTAAGAAGGTACAGAAAGAGGACGAACTGTAGTTTCTTCTATATATTTTTCAGAGCCAAAGGTTGAAACAGTGACTCGTGGCACGTCGTACAAGTTCACTCTACTGAACTAGTCTATAATCAGGTCACCGTGGGAGATTTTGCATAACTCTTCCTTAGAGAATCTAATTTGGATCAGAATGGTGGCATTGGAAAGAGGACACAAAGGGCTACTATAGATCGCAATTTCATAACTTAAAGATTCGAAAGTACGGAGTTACAGCTGTTTCAAGATCGATCTCCTAAAATCAAGAAAAAACAAGATGAGGAAGTTTTTTTTTTTTTTTGAATTAAACTATTCTATTATATACATAAAAATCTAGAGTACATTTACATGCAAGCTATCTGTGAGATCCATCTACCAGAGATAATGGCAAGCTGGATCAACCAGGTGTAGCCAAGAAAAAGACTACCTGTTTCATGCCCTCACAAGGGATTTGAAACCAAAAAGCATTCCCACACAAGGGAGGACCAAACTAACACCCTTGCATTGTATTACCCAACCACAAAACAGAAGACCGAACTTGAAAATGACCGACCCTACTCCTCAGTGGTGGCATATTACCACTAAGACAAATTGACATAAAAACAAGAAGACACGTGGACGAGCCAGAGATAGATGGACAGAAAGACATGACTGAAGAGACGAGAGAACCAGAACCACCTCCGAGCATCAGAACCTGAGACGTCACGGCGAACTATTCCTGCGGCTCCTCCTCCACAATTGGGCATGGTCTGTATTCCTCCTCTTCCTACGCCTTGCCTTCTTTCACCTCGGCCGCTTCAGGCTGCTTCTGGCTCCTTTCCAGCTGAGTGTCTGGCATTTCCACGCCCTTCCCGTTGTCTGCCTTGTGCAAGTCAGCTGCTCTGGCCGCGTCACTCGGGGATTCGAAATCAGGCGGAGCACTAGAGCTACCCTCATCCAAGGCTTCGTCGATGAATAGAACGGAGATGTGGGCATTAATGCGTGGACGGTTCAGGGGATTATCGAAGGAGAAAATTGCAGAGCCAAAGTAAGGAGTAGACGAGGTCCCAGGAGAGCTGGCCTCCATGAATTGGTTGTGCTTGATAGGACTAGCACTTCCAAGACGCGGGCAGTGGCAGAAACAGTGGCAATGAGGGCAATGGCAGGGTGGATGGGTCTCCGCTTCAACTTAGTGCCGCGAAGTCCCTCCTCGGCTAGAGCCGAGACGGCTCAGCATCCTCTGGCGTTCCCTAACCATATTGATAGGGTAGTTCTAAGCATAAACACCCTGAACCAGCAGGCCTGGGCGAGAATAAAACAGACCAGGTTTTAAATTAGCCAGCACCAGCAGTTGAACGAGAACCCCAAACTCTGGTCAAGTGTGGACAGTGATGCCAGGGTTGCCTCTGTTTATAGAGCTCCCTGCTCTCCCTCGGAGGTCGCCCGCCATTAAAGGGGCCATCAATTCTGTATCAGAGCCTATCTCTGCAGTGTAGTCGAATGAGGTCGGGGCGTTAATGTGCCCAGTCTGCCATCCCTTTGCTGTTAAATCCACCTTCCGGGGATTTCCTGCACCACCGCCTTCTAGGTCGCCTCTGCGCATGGTTGGCATGTGGCCGCCGTGAGACCCCCGTCCCATCACTTTATGCTGGCTAGTTGGCACTCGCATCCGGGGGGTTGGCATCGTTTTGGACTAGGTGATTGCATTCCTGAGCTTGTGCATGATTTTTTAGAATATCTAGTGTTCCTGCCTGTAGAGTGAACTCGCTTTCCACGCCAATGTTGCCCATAAAATCTGCTACTTTGTTGCCTTCTCTTCTTATGTGATTGAAGGTGATGGCTTTGTTGTTAAATAGTTCTTTCTCCAATGCTTCCAGTCTCACTTCCAACCTCCAACTCGTGGCAATTTTCTTTGCATGTGAGCCATTTAGGAGATGCTTAGCCATGTTAATCAGGATTTGGGAGTCTCCTTCTACCTCCAGGGGGCTGAAGTTGTTATGCCGAGAAAGAATGAGACCTTGCCAGAGACCTTCCAACTCAGCCGAATTATTTGTGTCCCATCTGATATTTCCATAGTAAATCTGAAGAAGCTTGCCCTCATGGTTTATGATTATTCCACCATATCCCGCTGTCCCAGGATTGCCTTTCGAAGCCCCATCAAAATTGAGTTTGAAGGAGTGCTCAGGTGGGGAAGTCCAGGAGACCTTGTCGATTCTATGGCCATTATGCTGTGTTTTATTGTAGAGTTGCTTGGGAAGTTGTAAGTTCCAGTTTTCCCAAATGGTTTTCTCGTTGTCTTGAGTTGGAAGGTCTTCCTTGTTCCAGGATCTAAGCTTCAAGGTTTCTTCTAGATTCCCACAGACCTTGCGCCAAATAACATCAATTGAAGAGTACTGATCTTTGAATATCCTTTTGTTTCGTTCTTTCCATACGTTCCATAGAAGCAGCCCAGAAAGAATGCGCCATAAGTGATTGAGATGTTCACATTTGTATGGATTCATTGGCCAGTGTCTTAATGTATTTGTTAATATCATTTGGAAGTCTGCATCTTCTTTGACTTCTAAAACTTGCCTTCTCCCATATTTGGTTGGTTAAGGGGCAATCGTCCAATAGGTGTTGAGTTGTTTCCTCTTGAGATTTGCAGTTAACACATATGGAGGGGCCATGATAGTTTCTTCTTCAGAGTTTCTCCCAAGTTAGAATTTTTTTGTGTCCAACCAGCCATCAAAAGAGAGAAACTTTGGGCCAAGAATCAAACCCCCAGATTTTGGACCATATTGGGTCTGGAGGGGTAGGGTCTGTGCTTATGGTTTTGTAGGCCTCTGAAGTGGTGAATTCCCCTTTAGGCCGGTAGCCCCATCGCAGAATGTATCTATCCTCTAAGTATCTAATGCTTCTTCTGCTTAGCTCTTTTTCCAATTCGGCTATGAATTGATATGCCTCGTTTCTGGTAAGTTGGATACCTTGTTTCCACTATCGAAATCCTTGCTCTTGTTCCTGATCCCAATACTCCCATATCTTATTCTGTTTTTGGGCCTCTTCGATGAAGTTGGGAGGGATATGTAGGAGTCCATTAAGCTTTGGCAGTTGGTTCCAGGCGTCCGTCTAGAATCTTGCAATTCGACCATTTCAAACTTCCCAAAAACTGTGTTGTTGAATCAAGTGGAAGTGTTGTCTGGCTGCGCTCCATATCAGAGAACCATGGACACTGGGAGTGTATCTTATGAGTTCCTCCTGTGGCCTATGGTTGGCATACTTGGCAGTCCAGATGGCAGCCCAAGGTCTTTCAGGTGAAGAGAGCCATTGCCACCATATTTTAGCACTCATGATTGCATTACTATGATTGGGGTCTCTCAGTCCAATACCTCCTTTTTCCTTGGTGGTACAAATAGTAGTCCATTTTACCAGTGCCCATTTACGATTGGTAGATGTGTTCCCCTAGAGGAAACCTCTTTGTAAGTCTCTTAGTCGTTTTAGGACCCATTCGGGGGTTGCCAAGATCGAGAATAGGTAAAGCGGCATTACCTGTAGTACTGCTTTTATAAGCACCACTCGACTGGCCATGTTCAGGGATCTATACGTCCAGAGGTTGAGACGCGTTTCAAGCTTTTCCAGGAGCCTTCGCCAGGTGGAATGCTTAATGGCTGAAGCTATAAGGGGGGTGCCAAGGTAGTTGGAAGGAAGGGTAGCAATGGGGAAGCCCAAGATTCTGGCAACAGCAAGCTTGACCACCGGCTGGGTATGAAAGAAGAAGATTTAGGATTTGGACTTGTTGATACTTGTTCCTGAGGCCTTAGAGAAGTCATTGAGCAGGGATTTGAATTGGGAGGCTTCCTGTACAGAGGGATAGCCGAAGAGCATGTTGTCATCAACAAACTGCTGGTGAGTTATTGCAAGGGAGTTGTGAATGGAAAGGCCTTTGAGCTGATGAGTAAGATGGGATTGCTTGATGAGATGACTTAGGCCTTCAGCCATCAGGATGAAGAGAAAGGGGGAGAGGGGATTGCCTTCCCTGATTCCCCGAGAGGGCCTGAAGGGCTGCGACGGGTAGCCATTAACAAGAATAGAGAAAAAGGAGGAAGATAAAAGACTCATAATCCATCGAACCCACATGTGAGAAAATCCGAAAGCATTAAGCATTTTTTGTATATAGGTCCAGCTGAGTTTATCGAAAGCCTTAGAAAGATCTAACTTTAGAATCATACATGGCTGCCTTGTTTGCTTGAGAGAGTGAATGATCTAGTGCGTGAGGATTATGCCATCTAGAATCTGTCTTCCTTCAACATACCTCGACTGTTCAGGAGAGATAAGTAGAGGTAGAAGAGGTTTCAGCCTGTTGGCTATTAGCTTGGAAATCACCTTGTAAATGACATTGCATAGAGCAATCGATCGAAACTTATCAAGCGCAGTGGGCTCCTCTTCTTTTGGGATTATGCTAAGAAGGTGGAGTTAAGAGACGGTAGCAGCCAGTGAAGAGCTCTTGATTCCTCCACTACCTCCCATGCCTCAATTTTGATCATGTCCCAGAAAGAATGAAAAAAAGTTATGGTGAAGCCATCTGGTCCTGGAGCTTTGCCTTCTTTGAGCTGGGACATAGCAGTATCCACCTCCTGAGTTAGGATAGGTCTTAGAAGTAGTTCATTGTGCTCCTCAGTTATGAGTTTTGGCACATGTTGGATAATTTTGTCTATGGCTGGTCCCCTGTCCGCGTTCAGCTCTTGGTGAACCTCCTTGAAGTGTATTAAAAATTCCTTCTCAATTTCCTCATGCTGTTCAATTCATGTCCCATCTTGCTTTTGGAGAAAAGGAATATTGTTGTGCATTCTATGTTGCACTGTTGTTCTGTGAAAGAACTTGGTATTCCGCTCTCCATATTTTAGCCATATGATTCTAGATTTCTGCTTCCATAGTATCTCTTCCTGCTTCCTTCTTTCTTCCAACTGTTTGTGAATGCTTTGCTCTTCTGCCAGTGTCTCTTCCGTGTGACCTTCTGTGATTATTCTTTGATGAAGGTTGGCCAAGTTTCTCATTAAGTTCTGTTGCTCTTTGAAGATGTTTCCAAAGGTCTCCACATTCCAACGCTTTAAGTGATACTTGAGATTTTTTAATTTCTGTTGGAATTGATACATTTTGGATCCTTCGGGCGGTATAAAGGCTTTCTATGTGGATTGGACGAAGTCCTTGAAATCCGGGTGGGTGAGACAGAATCCTTCAAAGTGAAAAGGTCGCCCTGTGACATTGCCTGGACGTTGCCACTGAAGGGAGATTGGCCAATGATCCGATCCTGAATGGGGAAGGATTGCCGCTATAATATCCCCTCCTATCTGGATCAAGTTGTCTGAGACAAGGAATCTATCAAGTTTAGAGGCTATTTGGTGTTTTCCCGCTCTTCTGTTACTCCAGGTATATTTTCCATTGCAAAATTGCATGTCAATAAGAGAGGCATTGTTGATGAAGTCTTTGAAGTTATTAGTTTCCTGGTCCAACCTATTCTTCCGCCCATCTTTTCCTCCAGCTTGGTGATCATGTTGAAGTCTCCTCCAATGATCCATAGAGGGTGTGTTCTGTGGCTGTTCAAGGTTTCTATAGTGTTGAGTAGATCTGCCTTTTTCCTTGCGTCCTATGGGAAATAGACATTGGAGAGGAGCCCATGCATATTGGTACCTAGAAGATGAAAGTTGGCTTGTATGAAGTGGTGAGAGGCATGAAAGTCTGAGAGGGATAGCACTTTCGTGTCCCAAGCAATGGCGAGCCCTCCCGAGGCTCCTGAGGCGTCCACCCCTACTGCTTGACAGCCTGTCCAAACTTTAGAAAGGATGTTCTCTAAAGTAGCTCTGTTACATTTAGTTTCTTGCAGGAAACAAATTTGTGGCTTTTCCATCTTTATCATGTTTTTTATGATTCTAAGTTTTCCTGGGCCATTTAGCCCCCTTAAGTTCCATGAGATGAGCTTCATTATTCAACATTTGTGGATGGTTTGTAGTACTTCGTCAGTTTTGCATACCTGCCCGAATCTACCAGGATTTTCCCAACTTCTATAGTTCGCTGGAGCTCCGTCTTCCATCCTCTTTTTTTTTAAATCTTTTGTTCTGAGCCCACCATCCCAATGGCTTCTTGGCTGGATGCCAAGTTGTCTTTGCTGATATGCTTTTGAAATTACCACTTCTAGCTTGCTTAGCTGGAGTTCTGTGATTTTGTCATAGTCCTTTCTTTTACAGGCCATTTCTAGTTGGAAGATATCTAGTCCTTCCATATATATGCTTTCTGGTTCCTCATCCATTTGTTGCACCTAACTACCTCCAGATATGGAGGGATCTATGCTCTGGGATTGATCTGTTATTCCATCCACTTCCATATCATTTGTTTTCTCTTTTAGCTCTTTTTGGCTGATGGTGGGGTCAACTTCAACATCCTTGAGAGGTTGGAACTCAGGGGGATGCTCTCGGGGAGGAGGGTGGAGAGAAACATCGTCGAGAGGCGGAGTGATCTTATGGTTTGGACCTGGATCCTCAGAGGCTTGGGCTAATATTTCAAAGCTATTACTGGTTGAGGGGGTGCTAATAGAGTTAGGCATGGACTTTTTCCCGGCCGAGGGCTTTTTATGCGAGCGTTTTCGACTTGGAGCTTTCGTGAAGCCATCTTGGGTGGGAGGGATAGGGGGATCTGTGTTGTTATTCATGGCATTTAATGGGAAATCTCGGAACAAATGTCCATGAGCATGACATTTCCGGCACCGGAAAGGTACATGTTCATAGTCTAAGGGCTGAATCCATTCATGATCATAGTGAGCGAGACTTACCGAATCCGGCAAGGCTTGGTCCAGGCGCATGAAGACACAAATGTGGGCGTATGAGGTGTATCGTTGAAGCTTCGTTTCTTCTGCTTCCTTTATGTATTCACCCAGACCATTTCCTATGTCTTTAAGCAGACTTTCCTCCCAATATTCCTCTGGGAGTGAGTACATTCGTATCCAAATCGGGGCCCAAGTCAAGTCTTCTTTGTCCGGGTTGAATTTGGCTACCCAGTCTCTCAGATATAATCCTGCTGAGTTAAAGAAATAAGGACCTTCATCCATGATTCTGTACTTGTCCTCCAAGCAAAGGAAGATGGCTGTGAAGAACCCTTTTGGGCCTAGTCGCAAAGTCACGTGTCCCTTGGGTTTCCATTTTGCCGCTATCCAGCCCCGTAGGGCTTTTTCTGTTGGCCAGAATCCGATAAACTTTCCTATAAGGGCGTGATCCCTCATGTATTGGATATGCTCATCGATCTTCTGTCCTGGTAGCTCTATTCTTGGCCTTTCAGCGGCAATGGGTTTACAAGTATTCGAGGTTATTTTTGGTCTATCCTCTGCGCTGTCATTCCTGCCATGATTATCTTTTGTCTTATCTGACTGCCGATTTGACCTCGTTTTCTTTTTTTTCTGCACATTCTCTGCCCTAAGCGCCTCCTCATCCACAGATCCGAAGATGATGGGCGCTTCCATCTTTGGCTGCATGTCAGTTGTTTTAGGGGGGAGCGGCTGCGCTCCCCCCTGTGGGGTTTCCATGTGCTTTGCTCCCGTGCCTCTGGCTGCCTTGTCGTATGCAGCAGGAGATCAGGTCCTTGGTGGATGATTCGATCAGGCCATTCTGCGCCGTTTCAGAGATGCCAGAAACCCTAGCAGAAGTCGACCCTCAAAGCTCAGCATATCATCAATTTTAAATATACAAGATGAGGAAGTTTGATGGCAAGGATCCAGTAAATTGGATACTTTAGATGGAGCAATATTTTGATCTACATGGTGTACCACTGTTAAAAAAGGTATGTATTGCATCTTCATATTTAGAACTGGATCAATTTTTATGGTATGAAGGGCTTTGTTCTCGTAAACAACTTATTACGTGGTCAATTTTCATGGAGGAAATGATAGCACATTATGATGATACAAAGAGCAACACCCTCTTTAGAGAAACACCACAACAATTGGAAAGAGTAAAAGGGCTTTGTGACATAGTGAAAAGCAAAATTATGGAAACTAGGAAGCATACTCCTCACAACTATAAAGATGGAAGTGTTGTTTCTCCTCGCCTTCCACAACCTACAAGGGTTACACCACAACAATTGGAAGAAAAGGGAGAAAAAGGGCTTTGTTACAATTGCGATAGAAAATGCACTAAAGGTCATAAGTGTGCTGAGAAGAAATTATTTTACATATAATATGAAAAGGAGGAAGAAAAGGATCAAGAAACATCAAAAGAAGAGGATATACGCCAGGACCCCATCCCAGAGAAAGAAGAAATGAATCAGACCATATCTTGTAAAGCATTGGCAAGAATTACCACTCCTCAAACTCTCAAGATAGAAGGACATATCAAGAAGAAAAAGGTGCAAGAAGTGAAAGATCACATCGATAAAGAAGAAATGAATCCAACCATATCTTGTAATTCAATGGTTGAAATTACCACTCCTCAAACTATCAAGATAGAAGGACATATCAAGAAGAAAAAAATTCAAGAAGTGAAAGATCACATCAAGCATCAAGAAATCAATCTGACCATATCTTGTAAAGGATTGGAAGAAATTACCACTCCTCAAACTCTAGAGATAGAAGGACATATCAAGAAGAAAAAGGTTCAAGCAATGAAAGATCACATCGAGCATCAACAACAAGCTCTCCAACTTTTAAAGGATAACGCCACTTCAATGCAAAATCAAATGAAGCAACAGGTAGATCAACATCGTAGTGAAAAATGTTTTGATGTAGGTGATTGGGTATTTTTACTGCTACATCTCAAGAAAGTTATTTATGAGAAGGAAATGTTGGCAATACTACATGCACTTAAAAATGGCGTCCTTACCGAATGAGAAGACTCTTCAAGGATGAGGATGTGGAGGCATTGTTTTGTGCTATTTCTATTATCCAACTAGATTGGATAAACAAAGCAAGGGATGAATGGAAGAAGGACAAGGAAGTATGGCCACTTATTCAAAAGTTGCAAAAGATCCCAATTCAAACAATATTGCCAGAAATTGAAGAGGAAGGAAAAATCATATTGGAACCTGGAGCAGTCATAGAAACAAGAACCTGGCAACTACGAAATCGATCAATTTTAGAGTACCTCATCAGGTGGAAGAACTTACCTGCTAAAGATTCCACATGGGAGGACAAGAATTTTATACAGAAGCACCAAGAACTACTCAAGCGTTGAGGACAATGCTTTTTGAAGGAGAGGGGCATGTTAGGGCCCTATACTACTAGTGTAACCCCTTATTGTTATTAGTACAACCCACTTATTATATTGATGTACCTATGTAGTGCCCATACTATTGTGCCCCATAGAACCCCACTATTGTTATTATTTTTCCTTACATTATTATTGTTATGTTGACTCTGATTATGTTATGACCCCTTAGACTCCTATATATAGAAAGGAGGTCTTTTCATTTGTATCATCAAAGAATTGTTCATTTATGTAATGTAAAGGAGGTTGCCCCCTCGAAGAGGCTGAATTTTAAGGCGTTGATCTATATTTTCTATCTTTTTCTTGAGCTCGTTTCATAATATGGACAGACCTTCTTCACAGATATGGGAAGACTTATAGTTGATATGATATCTTTAGTTATGGGATTTAACACTAGTGAATATGTTGAGGAGGTAACCCTAGTATTGTTATCAATCTTTACTCCTAGACAACCCCTTGATGTTAAATATGACTATATTGCCAATAAAATTCATGACCAATTCCTAAGACTAGACAATGAAGGAATCTTCAAATACACCACTTTCATCTATCATCTTATGTTGCATTATCAATCAGATAAATTCACTTTCCATGTCAAGAAACTTGACACCAAAGGAAATCCAAGGTCTGTTATCTTTTGGAGTCCCATTTTCCATAAATCCCTTGAGACCCCTTACACTTACAATTAGTTCATTGATCTCTTTGTACATCCAACAACCACCTTATTGATAGGAGTTTCCCCTCCTAGGATCAGTGGTGATATAAAGAAGATCTTTCAACTCTCTATGCAGTACAGAATAGGTGATTGGTACCTATACAGGAAACATATAGAAATCAGGATTTATGGATGTGAGCTCTGCCCTTTTAAGTTACCAAAGTATGTTCCAATGAGATTGTTTGCATTGGAATACTTTAGATAAATGATCAATTCAGACTTGATTCATTTTTATAATGCCAAAAAGAAAGCTCGGCTTAGGATCAAGAATCAATTAGGCCCTTTTGTCTGCGACACTAGGGAAGCATGGAGAGAAGCAAAAATAATTTTAGAAGATCATCTTAAGTTACAAAAGAGTTTTGGGTGGATACCATATGACCCTAACAGCTTTATATGTGATAGAAGAATGAAGAACAAGTTGTCACCATACATTCACCATAGGATACGAGAGATTGAAAAATTTGCAAATATGGATGAATGGAGGGAAGGAACCCTAACATAAAACGATAGTGAACAGGTCAATTTTGAGAAAGTTATGAGAGATATTGAGAAAACACTTGACCTGGAGTCTTTTGGGCAGGTACAAAGATCAGGAATTTGTGCATCTACTGTTGGAACCTCTCAGCAACCTACACATGAAATCAACACACCAGCCATAGGAACATAAAAGGCAAGGAATTAGAGACCAACATTCAAACCACTAAATGGCCTATAACATCTAAGCAAGTTGAAACTTCAAAAGAACAGGTCCAAATGCCAATTCCTCCAACTCAAACCAATATAGAAGAAACTCCCAACTTGCAGACTCCTCTGGATGAGGAAAGGAATAAAAAAAGATACAGGTAAGTGGCTACCTCTGCCAATGGACCCTTAGAGCAGTCAGGTACAAAAAGGAAAAGGTTAAATCCCCTTTTAGAGGAGGAATTTGTGGAAGAGACTACAGATAGTCAAAGGGAAGAAAGAGTAGTTAGCGAGCAAACTTTTCCATTGGGAGGAACATCCACTAGCTCACAGAGACAGGAGCTAGAAAGGCAGCTAAGTACAGAGATACCATCTTTTAGGCCATCAGGGAAAGATGCCTTAGATATCAAGAAAATATTTGCATAAATAAAAGCCAGGAATGATCCACTGAGGCTTCAAATTTACAATCAATATTTGAAAATGGCCCCCACAAATCAACAGAGATTAATGTCAGCCTATGACATTAAAGAGGCCAAGATGATAATGAGCTTCTTCAAGCCTAAAGTGCAACAACCTCAATCAGCAGCAGATTATGTCAAAACAAATTTGGAGGTCATGGCAAAAGATATTCATCCTATGGATCAGATTGAATTGCATAAACAAACTGGAGAAATGATTTATTCAACCTTGACTGGTAAAGCAATGATGGCCCATAGGCTACAAAATTCTTTGGATAATCCAACTGCCCAACTACACTTGGAGATAGCCTCCTCCCAGGCTAAAGATAATAGAATAAAGTTTTTAGAAGAAATCATTATTGGATTGGGACATGATCCCAAAGATGTGAAGGGTGTAGAAGCGTTGATCAAAAAGAAAGATGAAGATATTGCTACCTTGAGGAAGAACCTGAAGCTGCCTCCTTCAAGGCACCCATAGACTGATGAGATCATGAAGCAAAGATCTGAAGAAGAGCTGATGGATCTACTCCTAAAACTTAATGAACGATTAAATGAGACAAAGCAAGCACTCGAAAAAGCATTGAAGGACAAGCAAGGAGAGTCAACCTCTTAGCCTCCTGATGTAATACCAGTAGTCTCAACAGCAGTCCCTTCTACGCTTGGGATAGCACTAGCACCAAAAATTCCAACAGCCACAACAAAAATGGTCACAGGTACGGCAACAGCAAGAACAACAGGGATAGCACAGGACAGTAGTGCCAATTTGAGCATAGAGGAATTAATAAATTCAATGGAGGACATGAAACTACAAGTTTTAGAGCTAAACAAGGTAAAAGAACAATTTGCAAATATGGAACGAAGCTATGATCTCTCAAAGATAAATGTTGCAGAAAAAACAAGAGAGATTAAAGCATTAGAAAATAAAGTGAAATCATTAGAAAAGGATCTTACTTTTGATAAACCTCTAGCGGAAATGAGGAAAATTCTTTGGGCCAACATCACTCAATCCATAAATGATGTTTGGCCATCCATCCAAGTAATTTTTTAGCAGATTGATCTAGTAAAGACAGCCCAAGAAGAAATCCAAAGGACAAAAGTAGAATTAGGAAAAATGCATGAGGAAGCCAATAGGCTCATACATTTTTTGAATACTAGGAATAAGGAACAGCTGGAAGAATTTGGCATTAAAGACAAAACATAAACCATTTTGGAAATCAAAAGGGTATTAACCAAAAGATCTTTGATGCAAAATTTAGAAAGGAGATGTCATGACATGCAGGCAAAGATTAACACTTTTATGGAGAAATTTACTATTTTGTAGAGTAAAGGGCAACCCATTCTTTTAGTGATTATGACAGATTAATGAGACATAAAGATTATGTGGATAAATTGAATCAATATGCAGGCAATCAAGCAAGTTCATCAACAAGCATATCAGGAATAAAAGCACTCCCTACAGGCCGGGTTCTCTATGACAACCTAGAGAACTTATTCTATGTTGAGCATGAACTAAAGCACTTGTTTCCAATTCAGCCTACATTTTTCAGGTATACAAAAACAGAGGAAACCCTCAGAAAGCGTCAGAAAACCAAAATACCACAGCCAAAATGGTTGGAAGAAATGCTTGAAATTTTGTAATTTATCCTTGATAAAAGGTAAATTTTGATTTTTACTACAGTCAATGAAGGTAAAGAGGATGAAAAGAGATCAACATGTAAAAGAGTATCAGATACAAGTAAAGTGTATCAGTAAGAAGATCAAAACAAAACAACCAGCACATAATTACACCAAGGACAGTAGGAAGCCAAATCATAGGGCCTAACTCCGACACATTCTCAAGAATAGGGTCAACAAACCATTCAGTTGCCTTATCTGTCATCTACGAGGTCTCTTAGCCCCATTTTCTTGAAAAT
Organism: Pinus taeda; assembly: GCA_000404065.3. Classification (NCBI taxonomy): domain Eukaryota; kingdom Viridiplantae; phylum Streptophyta; class Pinopsida; order Pinales; family Pinaceae; genus Pinus; species Pinus taeda. The sequence continues at coordinate 100,050 of APFE030645169.1, forward strand.
TGTGATTAGTCACCTCAGTTTATATCTCACTTTGTTATGAGATATTTCCATTGTAAAGTTTTTTGTATAAATACACCCCCATTCGGAGTATTGATGGCGGATTCTTAGACATTGCTGTAAAACTGATTACTTTGGAATAAAGTGTTGTTGGACAAATCTTGCATGGTTCGCTGGATGAAGAATTAATGCAAAGGACTTTTCACAAGATTCATGTGTCAAACACCGGACAAATAAGTATCTTATATCTCACGTGTTATTGTTTTTTTATTTATTATGTCAATTGCGTTTCATATCTGAATATCAAAATGAAAAAGAATAATTCAGAAAGTGCTTAAGTGCAATCTGTCTTCAATCGTTTTTATTCTAAATGTTTTCCTCTAAACTAGCATAACCAACGAATTCTTAATTGCTCCTGTTTCCTAGTTTACTCATTTTGATCATTTAATAAAAAATCCTTAATTCCTTTTTATTGGTGATCATCCTAGTTCCCTCCTCTTAAAATATGTTGAAGGATTCTTAATTTCCCTTCATCCCTTTTAAGTCTATTCCATCTTTTCAAGTCTCTATTTGCTCCCTGTTTAGCTATCTTGCCCTATGAAGCCATCCTTTGTTGAAAAACCAAATCCAGTTGAGCCATATTCTTTGACTCTGTTAGCCCAATGGCCTAAAATATTCAGTTCTACCCCTCTACTACCGAATTTCACCACCAAACACAATTAAAAACCCAAAGCTTTCATAACTAGCCTAATATCTTTCAAAACAAAGCTAAATCTTAAAGAGAGAGCCCTCTCTGGATACAGATTGGCTAGATTCTGTACCTAAAAGGTTGTTTGTGGTTACCTTGGACCCCTTTCCCTCTTCTTACAGCTTCTAGGAAAATCTGAGTGATAACATAGTGGCGACTCCACTGGGGAACGAAAATTTGTTATCATTATTGTTTACCTTATAAACTACAAACAGAGCCTGAAGTTACCCAGGTAGCCTTCGAAATATTCTTGCTATGCAAGATCATAAGTAGATGAATGCTGCTTTAGTCTATCTCTGGTCTAGTTTATGAACTGAACATAAACCAGTTCCTCAGTTAAACAAACCTTTATGACTATTTTAAATTAAATATAAAAAATCCTAAAGAAACACAGAAGTTGTTTATATCAATTCAGAAAATCATAACAAAGAAATTTGGCTTCAGAAAGGACTCGTTATACTAGGTCAAATCCTGAGTCAAATCCACCACTGGTGTTTGAGAACCCTAATCTGATTCCCATAATTTTTAGGAGACAAGAAAGTCTAGAAAGTATTGCTACTTCTTAGCCTATTTACAGATCAACATCTTGCCCTGTAAAGTGGGTTTATCTTGAGGACGAGCCCTTTGATGAGCAGTTTGAAACTTCTTTCTTTGTAACATTTTCTTAGTCTGAATTAGTTCACTTGGTTCATGACCCTATGTTTATTGAAGACTTAAAATTTGAAGCTGTCAATGTTGCTATTGACAAACATTTACAAAATTCAATACAATCTGAACTCACTTCTGAAAGAACACCTGATCCCTCTGCAATCACTGCCACTTCTGCAAGTTCCACATCCTTCCCTCATACATCTCAACCACAAACTACTCGACCACAAACCCCTCCTTCTACCCCTCCATCCACAACTCACATTCCTATTTTTACCCCTACCCCATCTGTTGTTTCATCACCACCTCCAACTATGGAAAATAGGTATACCCCTTGAATTTACCTGCCAACCTAGGCGCTATGCCCCAAGACTATCAAAGTAAAATCACCAAATTTGATGGCATTGGTACCTACACAGCTCAATAACATACCAAAAAAATGACTGACTATTTTGAAATATATGAGATTGATGTTGATAATGTCAAAATGAGGATATTTGTCCAAAGTTTAACAGGGGAAGTCAGAATTTGGTTTAGGGCTCTAAGAGCAAACAACATAAATGACCTAGAAGCCCTTTATACACAATTCTTAAATCATTTGGAGAAGAAGAAAGATCCTCTACAGATCTTATCTAAATATGAAAACCTTAAGAGAGGAACTCAGGAAACTGTGCAAGATTACTGCACTAGGTTTAATGTTGTTTACAATGCAATTCTTGAAAACCTTAAACCCCCACCTGATTTAGCCCTGATCAAGTTCCTAGATGGATTTGATTCGGATAAGGCTTTTCAGCTAAGGGAAAGAGCCCTCAGAACTTTAGAAGAAATGCAAAGTATAGCTGTCAGTGTTGAGGCTAATTTGATATCAAAACGTGCCAAGGCTAGAAGCGAAAGAAGGATACCACTGAAAGAAGAATCTTCACCTATGGAACAGAAACTGGTTGCTATAATAAAAGGGATGGAAAGACTAGGGGATAGGGTGGAGATAATAGAAAGAAAATCACCTTGGGAGGGTCAGCAGGCCAATACAGGGAGGAATCCCAATTTCTGAAAAAACCAAAATCCAAACACTGGAAAACTGGCCTTGATTAGAACATTAGACCCCCTTTCCAAGAGAATTACATAGAAGCTTCCAGCTCCCAGGATCCCCCTGAGGATACTCAGATAAATCTAATGGGACTTAACAATGAAGGAGAAATGATTTTAAATCAAGAAGATCAAGAGGCTCATGTTCGTCAACAATTTCATACCCAGTTAGGAGAATCGTTTGATTTCAGGGAGGGATATGACGCAACTATCTATGAAGTACACAAACAATATAATTTGAGAAGTAGAAGAATTGATGTCCCTAATAACAACAAACAGAAAGTTCCAAAATAACCAGCCAAAGGTAAAGCAGTACCTCCACATGTACAAATTTTGTCCAGACCTAATAATAACCCCTCTAATCCAATAATAGAAGATATATATGACAATAAACAGAATAACAGAGACTCTTCCATTCCCCTTACCTCTAAGGCAACTGTGGAAGAACCTCTAGAAGTTAATCTAGGAGAAAGTGTAAATACTAACCTTACTCATGAAAAAGAAAAAAACATTGAAAATACAGAAAATAGATAGAATCCAATTGTTCGAAACACTAAAACTCAAACTAAAAAACCTTGCAATCTGGAAGCTGAAGTAGGCAAACTAAAGGTAGTTGTTCCATTGTCCAAATTAGCTAAACATAATGCCTACTAAGAACAAATCAACAGATCACTTAAAATCACTGGAACCGAAGACTCTGTAAATGTTTTTGATGACCAACCAGAACTAATCTTTGGCCCTGAAGTGAATGGGAAGCACCTAGAAGGAAGTGTGCCTCCCTTCTATGTAAGTTTAAATATTCATGATAAAATCCTCCACAATTCCATGTTTGATTCTGGGGCATCTCACAACTTAATTCCCAAATCTGTAATGGAGAAATTAGATCTTGACATCACTAGACCTTATAAAGATCTATTTTCTTTTGATTCAAGCCAAGTGAGATGTTTAGGGTTAATAAAAGATCTGTGTGTTTCGCTATTCCAGTACCCTGCTAAAACAATCTTGATGGATATAGTAGTTGCAGATATTCCTCCAAAATATGGGATGTTGTAATCCAGGTCTTGGGGTGCTAAACTCCAAGGATCACTATAGTTGGACATGTCTTATGCTAGTATCTCTATTTTTGGCCAACCTTAGAAGCTATATCGAGAGACATTAATGAAATATGTAGTAAGTAGCTAGGAGAAACAAATTTCCCTATCTACTCGGTACACTCAGATATGGATTCATTTATTCTATATAATGCCGAAAACAATCCTGCCAACAATGAACAAGTTTTAACAACAAAACCAAAAGAAAATGAAACAGGAGAAACAAGTGTTCAGATCCAAGAAATCTCAGATACAAATGACAAATCAGATGACAAAGATAAACTTAATGAGAATAAAAAACTGAAACCCCTAGCTAAACAAATTCCCACTACCCCTGACACTAATTATGTCCATGAAATTCTCTAGCACTTAGAGTTTAATGGTTTAGTAAATAAATTAGGGGTAGGGGCAGGAATTTGGGTGCATAACTTAGAAAATGACCATGCTGAAGGCCATGCCTACAGGCTCAACCTTAAATGCACCAACAATATGGCAGAGTATAAAGCTCTTTTGCTAGGACTAAAAATTGTAAAAAGATTAGGAGCAATTAGAGTTTCTGTTATAGGTGATTCAAAATTAATTATTAATCAGATTAAAGAAAATTACCTTACTAGAGATACTAGATTATGATACTATAGGGGAACAATTATAGAGATTCTTAATACTTTTCTAGAAACTCAGCTTGTTGTAGTATCTAGGAAGCACAACTTACATCCTCACAGTCTAGCCATGTTTGCCAGTACTTGTCAATTACCATTCCATCATAACCACCATTTCACTGCTGAAATTAGGCATAGGCCAGCTATCCCTGACAATGTAAAGAACTGGCAAGTTTTTGAAAATGATGAGCAAATTAATAACTTTCTGACTTTAGATAATGAATTTTCTCATAGTCACATAGATATTGATGCTACTAAATAGATAGATGAACTAGATACCAACATTGTAGAAGATAGTTTCATTCAAATGCTTCATACCACAACTTTCACCAAACATGAAGTTAAAGACTTAAAACAGAAGGACCTTGATGAGATAAATGAAGAAGAAATAGAGGTCATAAATCTAAAAGACAATCACTTATCTAAGGTATTAACTCCTCTAGAGGACCTTTTTGACTCTAATGACATTCCTAAGAAACCAAAGATGGAACCACTAAAAGCAGACATTGAAGAATATAATTGAGGAACAAAAGAAATCCTAAAATGGTAAAACTATCAAATTCCTTACCTCCTAACCAAAAGTTAAAATATGTTGAACTCATGAGAGAATTCCAAGATGTCTTCGCCTAGAGTTATGAGAATTTGAAACCATATGATACCTCAATAATTCAGCCTACCATACCTTTGAAGGAAGATCAGAAACCATTCAAATAGAAACTCAGAAGAATCAACCCTGTATTACTACCACTGATTGAGGAAGAGATTAAACGTATGTAAGAGGCATGAATAATTGCACCTATAAGATTTTCAGAGTAGGTATCTAATTTAGTACCTACAAGGAAGAAAAATAGTGAAATTAGACTATGTGTAGACCTGAGAAATGTAAACAAAGTTTATTTAAAGGATAATTACCCTTTATCTAAGATGGATCACATTTTGCAAAGGGTAGTGGAAGCTTCTAGGATTTCACTATTGGATGGATTTTCTGTTGGGTTGTGTTATATTCTTTCCACGACTAACCTATGTAGTGAAACGGGGGGTTAGAGGGGGGGTGGAGCCCCCCTTCGTTGCGCCGATTGCGCAACGGGGGGGGCGACAACCCCCCTGTCCGAGGGGCTTGAGGGCGGCGGGTAGCCCCCCTCTATGGG